>JAQFXP010001554.1:0-18706 GCA_034693685.1 Belba bartosi
CAATTTATTGACATTATTTCTTAATGTTATTTTTTCTCTGGCGTTATAAGTGATGGCGTAATAAGTGCGCTGACTGTAATAATTGCTTTCAATTAAAGTTTTGAATAACTATTCAAATAATAATTAAATTAAAACAAAACAAGAATTGCATTGAATTAGTGTCGAAAACAATGTCTGAAATCGATTCTCAAGACTTGTTCCGATTCGAGGCTGAGATAAGTGAACCGAAAAAACTGATTCCAATGTTGAAAGCGATTCATATAATGAAGACATCGGTAATGGCAATCACCCGAAGAGGTCTGAAGCTGACCAGTCAGGACGGGAGCCGTTGTCTTCAGGCCAACAGTTTCATCGATCGGTCGCTCTTTTCTCACTATTATATGTCTTCCGAAGACTGTCCACAGAGTCTGTGCTTTCGGTTGTCAGACCTGTTGCACATACTCTCGATTCTGGAAAGTGTGTCAACGGCGCCGACATTCTCCGACCAACCACTGGGCGACCATTGCCTTAGAATCGAGTATTCGAGTGATTCGGATCAAATCAAACTTCAATTACGCGAAGAGTCGGTCGAAACGAAGGCTTATATCAAGACTTACTTTTCGGAAGAATTGATGTTATTTGACATGAATTTCATAAATAAAGTCATAGTCAGTGCCGAACCAATTGTCGACTTCTGGCGTAGCGCTGATCTGCAGAGCGATTACGTTGAGATCGGCATCTATTCCGACCGGCCGTTCCTCCAGTGGTCGACCGAAAGCGAAAGAGCGAAAGTCAATCATAATATATCGAAAGATAGCATTCATGTGGAACAGTATGTCTGCACAACCACTGTTCGTAACAAATATAAGATGTCTTTAATGAAGTACTCATTGAAAGCACTGATCCATTCGTCGAAACTGTCCGTTCGGACCGACGACAACGGATTACTTAGTCTTCAGTTTATGATACGACTCGACGAGTCAGACACTCAACACTCTTTTGTTGAATTTTTTATTGTGCCCGACCTATAGGCCATACAATTAATGCCGATTCATATCATTTGTATTTGAATTTTCACATTTCATATAATGATTGTCTCAACAAATTAATTCATTTCTAATTTACCGCTAATTAAATCCATTAAATCAATTCAATCTAACGTTCAAATACAGTAAACCTTTTAATGAAAGTCATGTCTATTAAGAAATTTTCGCTTAAATTATTATTTCATGTTTTAAAAGAATTGTTTAAAAACTTCGAATATATGTTGTATTGTGTTTTGAAATAAAGAATTTTAATGTTTTGATGTTCTCTCTATTTGTCGAATAAAAAAACACAATCAATGCCTCGATTTTGGTATGAATTTTGTCAATCAATTAATTCAATTCTATTTATTGAAATGTTAATTATATTTGTTCATCAGATACCGATTCTCTAAGTTTTAAGTATATATTCTCTAATTATATACTTGTTAAAATTTAGTTGAATCACTTTATGTCACTCAACGTGTCTATTGGTTTTAAAGCTTATCTCCAGTTATTGTATTAATATTTTAGGATTTAAAAAAAATTGTATCATTAATTGTATCAGTAAAATGAACACAATTTTTATAACATTGTTATTGGTATTTGAATCACAACTATTACTACAATCTAATGATCAAATTTCTAACATTGTGCTAATAAAACAATTCTTGTTTTCTCGTCTAATATCTTTTGAACGAGTTTTAAATTTTATCAAAAGATTTAATTTTCTAATTATATGTAGTTTATATCTCATTGTCGTACTAAAACATTGCTTTTTTATCGCTTTCATATACTTATAAATTACTTTTAATTTGAGCTTTTGTTCACTCAATCCCACTTATAACGAATAGAAACTCACAAACATAAACACAATTTAAAGTTATAGCGTATATAGCAAACTCTGTTATAACCAACGGATATGTCGGCACTAACTTGTACGGTATAAGCAGGGATTGAAAAGATCAGCCGATCCAGGGGGGATCAGGGCAGACAATTTTGCAAAAACAAATTGGCCAAAAACAAAGAGAGGGTATCAGAGGAGGAATTTTTTTAAACGCTCAAAAATCTATATATTTATAAAAGAATTTCAACAAATTTAACTGGATTTAAACCGGATTTAAACTAAATTTACTTAATTTAAATATATTTAACAAGATTTAACAACAATTCCCAATTTTAGTTAAAATGTCGAGGGGTTATCTTTTCGATGACCAAATGCTAGGGAAGAATAAATGCCAGTTTTTAAAATCAGGGAAATTTTTGCTTGATTCCCCTTTACAATCCCTAACTATAAACAGTTTTGTTTCTATTAATTAAATCAAATTTATTTGTAAATCTGATAATTAGTAAATAAAATCTCATTTGTTTCGTATGTTTTGTTTGGATTAATATTTGTGGAATAACAAAATTTTTGCAATAATTGTGCCATTAATTAGTTTGATTTTTAACTAGCTTAAAACATTTGGTTAAAAAGGTAATTCAAATTAAATTTTAAAAATTAGTTTAAAATACAATTAAATATTTAATACTAATAATTATTTTACATAACTTAAGAGACAATGCGAAAAAAAACAAAACAGAAAAATCCTTATATTAAGAAAAATCTTTTGGTGATTCATCTTTATTAAACTTATTTGCTTTTATATAAAAGTAAATTAAATAAAATAAAATTAAGTTTAGTTCAACTTATGAAAATTTAACCCGGAGTCTTGATATAATAAAATGCGTAATTTTGAAAATTTCATTATCAGTGAAAACATGCAACGAATCGATTAAAATTAGAGTAAAATTGAAAGCCTAAGCACTAATGGATGTATATATTCATTGATAAATTGGTTGATATAATTTGTTCCCATTAAAGGCTATAGTCTAATGATTAGTAGCATTGCTCTAAATACTGGTAATGGCAGCGATGGAAGCGATGGAAGTACTGGAAGCGCTGGTAAGACGTAAGCCTATTATCATTTATATTTCTTAGCGTTCGCTAACGTAAGCCAACAGTAATCTAATCCCAAGTGTTTAAACATATATAAGACAGACCGGCATCACATCAACTCATTTGCTCACCAATTAACACAATGTCAGGACCGAAATGAGTTATCGTAAGCTAACGACTCCCAAATGTATGCTCCAAATGCTTGAGCTATAGTTGTGCTGATGTTGGCTCGACTTGCATTCGATACTCTGACCTGAAGGCAATAATAGCGTTCACTTTTACAGCGCATCAGAGAGTTATAAAAAATGTTTGCATTCGATGGTGTGATGGCCTCTTCGATGCTCTAATGTTCGCCTCTTTTCATGTTTTATGCGCTCTATTCCAACAATACTATCAGAAGAGCTCACATATGAATCTCCAACTACTCCTGGGATTTGAAAATATATACCAAAGATATGTTTTCAGATAACTTTTGATATCGCAATATACAAGTACTCTATACTGTATATACACTTCACTAAAATAAAACTAAATATAAAATGTGAAGCAAAAGCCAACACATATGGGATCGAAAGCAGTAAAACTTTCGATAGATTTTTCAAATATACTATTTTTGATGCAAAAGCTGTCGAATCAAACAAAATATATAAAACAAAAACACTAACTCATACAGTATATCACTAATATCTAATACAACCTCTTCTTTCGCATATATTTCTAAACATTTCCATTCAATGCGTGAATTGCTTTCGAAAATGTCATCAAATTCTGGATATCTGAACGAATGTAACTTTCAGTGATCTCCATATTCTTCAACATTTTCATAGTTTTAAAATATTTTTAAGATTTATGTTAACCTTATATCTGAGAGTAATTAAAATGTTTTTACCTTGTTTAAAATTAAATTAGATGTAAAATAAATTATTAATAATTACAAATATTAATATTTATTTATTATTGTATTAAAAATGGTTATAAATAATATATGCAAAGATTTATATGTTTATATAAAAATTAATTAAAATTTTGGTTGATAAAAACTATGTGAAACCAAAGGATTAAATTATTTTCAAAGTTTTATTTACAAAAGCATCTAAAGCTGGTTTGAGTGAAAATAATTCTATATTATATATATAAAAATCAAATTTAAAGTAAGCAATTGTTGTGTAATAGAAAGAAAAACAACATTTAATAACAACGGTATTGTGGGGCAGTTCTAGTTTTGTTAATAAAAACTTTTATTTGTAAATTAAATTCAAAATTTATGTTAGAGACAATCTGATTGTAAAATCACTAAATCTTAAATTGAATGAATTTATATTGTTTTATTTTAAATCTAATAATACGACTGAAACTATAGAGAAAAACAGTAAAACTATCAAGCCAAAAGATAAAAACTTTTATCTAATAAAAATAAAAGTTAAACACAATATTAGATGTATTATATAATTAAATTTATTTCAATTAACTTACTATCAGAATAATTAATCTTTTTCGCTCTGATAAACAATATTTTTTCAATTATTCATTTGAATTCATTTTGTAATTGAATTAAAGCAAAATATTCTTTGGATTAATACAGAATCGAAATCGAGTTGTACTGAAAGAAAGATTCAGTTATTGTTTGTTTGTCTGTCTTTGTGTACACTAAGAAAAAACAAATTTGTGATACATTCCTACAGTTTATTCAAAGAATACTTAAGTCTATAAAAGTTTTTCTTTTGCTATCGACTATTTGTTATTCTGTATATCCAGTGTATATCCAGTGGTAAAAGTATTGATAAGTTTGCCACTACTCTGCTCTATGCCAGTGCTGTAATTCTCATTTTGAGTACAGTATGTATAGCTCGAACAAACTACACAAAACTACATCATTTGTTGCACAAACCCATTGGGATCCCGATGTTCATTAAGCTTCGGCCCCAACAAAATCTCGGGGGCATTGGCAGCGTCTCTACTCTGGTAGCCCTTCGGTAAAGCGCTCTAATATATGGTATATCTGATGCGTGAATAACATCGGCAGCCAATGCCGAAGTTTGCCGATCTCTCTCTCTCTCTCTCTCTCTCTCCCCTGCTCTCTCTCTCTCTCTCTCTCCTGCTCTCTTTCTCACTCACTCACTCTCTCTAAAAGTTTTAGTTTTTGCGAGAGAGACAGAAACTTCTTTTTCTATCGTTAAGTAGAAAGCCTTTCACTGGCACTCAGACGAAACGTACAGTAAAGCCAAGAACTGAGAGCTCAATCATGCCCTCACTCTCTCGCTCTTATTCTTGTTTATCAGTTCGGCCCCAGAGTTGGCCCCAAAGCAAATAGACGTTTCAGCTATGATTTGACGGATGATTCTGTTGTGTATTCATCGGAACAGGTCAGACACAAAATCAAAATTGATATCAGCGCCGGCACAGTATCTATGCATTGAAACAATGCTAAATAATGCATATCAGAGCTCATCTGTTTTCATTTAATCCATGACAGGTCCGACAGATACTTGAGATAAATGTCTAAACTATACATCTTTTTATCATATTTTGACCTAATATGTGCACAACATTGCAAAAGAAATTATTTTTTAGAACTTAACAAGAAAAAGGGCAAAACTTTTTACCAAATAGTAAACTAACATCGAATCAGAATTTGTTTGCTTTACCCAAAACACACTTCACTGCAAAGCGACTCATTTTACGCATTACTTGCCAACACTATACTATGGCTCAACTCTTTCTCAATCGTTTGGTCTTAAGTTTGAGTCTAAGTGAACACAAACTGCAATAAAACTCAAATCTAAAGCTATACAACCGGTGCTTACAATTGGATTAAGTTTTCTATTACGATATATTGAGTTTAGATAATAAAATATCGAAAGTATAGCATAACTTGAATGGCAGTACCTTTTATACGAATAACTCAATCGATTCAATCATTTGATCAATTTATGCAGATTTCCATTATTTCATACATAAGAGAGCTTTTGGTCCTTTTGGTGGCACCGATACACCGAACAGATGTATGGATGGATGCAAAGTATAGTTCGGTGAAAGGGAATGGTTTGAACCTCAAAAGCACATCAACTGAGCGCCAAATTGCAGTAAAAGGAGAGCAGGAGGAGGACAGAGAAGGGAGGAGAGGGAGAGAGTGCCTAATAAGACAATGCAATACAAATTTATTTCGATGAACACTCGATAATAATGTTGAGTTCATCAATGCAATGACCCCTATGTTGGAGTGAGTGCACCCGATCTATGTATGTATTGGTGCACTGGGAGGTCAGTTATCTCTGAATTGCAACGACTGGTGGGGCTGAGGCGAGCATAGAGAGACAGAGAGAGAGGCACAGAGTGAGCACAGTTGTCGTGTCACGCATCACTAACACCTCTCTTTGATGGCCTGACGGCAATGTGTGCCGAATAGAGTGTTTGGATAAGATATCCCTCATTGAAAATAACTACTTTTGGCCTCTCTATCAAATATTTAGCAGTTTTGGGCTTTGAGCTCATCATTGCCTCAACTGTATTGTCTGCCACTCTATTGATTACTTTTGGCAAATAATTTATATTTATATGAAATTTTGTAACACATTCTTCAATGTTATTGCAGTGTTTTTGACAGATGTACTGAATATTAGTTTTACATCAAATTCTTGATCTCATTAAAAATTTACAACTTATTAAAGTTTGCGGAAAATGTAAGCTTTGGATTCACTACTTATTAATCATTTTATAAATAAATAATAAGACAAGAAATTGAACGAAAATATAAAAATCTAATATAACTGGGATTTAGAAAATAAGATTTTAAACACGAATAATGTTTATTCAAATAATCAAATCATTTGTATATAAATAATATTAAAAACTGTTTACAACTAAATTATATACACAATATTTCAGAGCTAAAAAAATCCTTGAAAAGGTCAGCCAACCCAACAATTTCGTATTTCGGCCACAATTTCCGTTTAATCCTTTCGTTGACCTCTTCTTCCAAATTATTTTTAATGTATTTCTTAATATAAATAGTTTTGTGGTTTTGTTCGGCTTCTCGTGTATACCGTCGAGAATGCCGTGCCTTTCGGGCACAGATTAGTTAAGGCCAGATATGTAGTGCTTCGAAGGAGTGACTAACTGCACAAAACTCTTAGAATTGAGTGGAATATGAATTCGTTTCTCAATTACTAAAGTTATAACTTTTTTGTTTTAATTGAAGTTTCGATTAAACCAAACGAAACAAACATTTTTGCAATTCTCTAATGAATTTATTTGCGCTGAATATTATGGAAAAGTTATGAACGAAAAAGTTTGCCTTAATTTTGCATTTTATATAAATATTCATAAGTAGGAAAAAGTTTATTAGAAAGTATACAAAAGATTAATTGAGTTAATAATACATAATTCTAAATCACATTAATTTCTCGCAGGGTTTTATAGCTCACTTAGTTTTGAATACTTATGTTAATAAAACAAAACTTTTTGCAAATAAAAAATAGATGACTTGAATATGAATTATGATTTCATATACCCGTAATCCATCACAGTTTAGTACATGTTCTTATAAGGTAAGTTTGAGCTTTATGTACTTATACTGTGAGGTTTGAACATGTACTTAAAAATGAGAATAAAAACTAATTTTCAATAATATATTTAAAACAATATTTAAAAATAATCTTTAGAATTTAAATATTAGAGATTAAATATAACAAAATCCAAAACAATTCAAAACTTAGAAGTTGAGTAAATATAAAGATAGAATTTATTTTTTTTTTTAATTTTTTTTTTTATCATGCCCGAGGGCTTCTCCCTGCACAACCGGGGGTTTCAACCCAGTCAAGGATCGTCACTTCACCGTGAGGTATGGTAACGAGGATAGTGTCACAGTTTTAAGAGCACACACCTGAACGCTCCGTATACGTAGATTAGTGGTTAAACCGGTCGTACACTACCAATTAACGGCGCTTGGTAAGCAACCCGTGGTCGTCTTGCCCCACCCAAGCCCTATTTAACTTATGAAAAGAAAAATTAGCTCGGACAGGGTTTGAACCCACTACCTGTTTGCTAAGTTAGACTTAACTGCAGTCGGACGCCTTGACCACTGCGCCAGCCTGCCAGGATAGAATAGCCTGATAGAATTTATTTCAAATTTATTTTTTATATGACTAAAAATTAATAATAAAGAATTTCTTAACGTATCAGCAATATTAACATTGTGGTCAGCTAAAAAAATTTGTGGTCATTATATTCTTCGTAAAATTTTACACAGACTAATTTTTCCAAAAAAGTTTGTTATAGTTTTCGAGATTTTGATTTTACAAAATTTAATTTCAATGGAGAAAATTAGGAAAATAATTATTTTTCAAATGACTGTAAAATCCACCAAGCCCCAAATTAAATAATTTAATTTTTAAATATATTGTTAAATTTAACAAAAAAGATATTTTTAAAGTTGGTTTAGAAATTATATTTGGTTTAATGCTAAATAATTACCATTTTGTAATGTAACTACTAATATGACTATCAATGATTAAAAATAGTAATTGTTTACTACACCTCCACTACCATACTTAGCTATCAAGTCACCTGACAATCATACCTGTTTATTATACTCGACCACCGTATTTGACCATTATATCCAACCACCCTACCACAGTTAGAGTAATAAGATATTGCAGTCGGGTATGGATGTTAGATTTTAATAATGTTTATAGTAATCATATATAGATGTTGAACGTGGTAATCGGGTATATTAAATGAGTATAATGGTCCAGTATGGTAATCTAGTATGGAATATGGTAGTTGGGTATAAAAGTTGTTTTAGAAAATAAAAATATTTTTGCACCAGTTCAAAAAACCGACTGTACATGTTCTTAACTGAGGGAATACGGTAATAAATTATATATATTTTAAATATAAGAGTTTGTTAGTTTAATCTTTTGAAAAATACTCATATATTTTCAACATAGCGTTTGAGAAATTCAAATATTAATTTCCAGTGCTGTTTGAAATTCAATACAAACATTACATAAACTCTAATAAAAATTGATTTTAAAAATACTTATACTGTAATTGTGTTATAAAATAAAGTAAAGCAAACATATTAATAAAGTTATATATTTCAGAGACTGAAAAGATCATCCAATTCAGAGGAAAACCTATATAATTATTATGCAATTTAACACATGAAAAATTTATAAATTTGCCCAGCAGACAAATTATAGAGGAAGGGTACATTTTTCCGGACCAAATGTAAAAAATGGCAATTTTTAAAAATAGACAAAATTTTTGGCTGATACACTCTTCTCAATTTTTGAAATATATTAAAAATAATCAAACTTTACCTGGATAAAAAAAACTAAAATTAATAATGTTATGAAGCAAATATTTTTAAGTTTAATTGTAAATTAATTATTTGGAAAAGTGACAAAACGACAAATTAAAGATAATTATAAGCCATAAATCAATCGAAACCTATTGAAAATCGATTATTATTCTCAAAAGCACCAATAAATCAGTCAGACATTAGTCGAGTACAACAACAATAGATTGCTGAGACACTGACCTCAGATCTGAACTTACTTGGAATCAATCGAAATGTCAAAATCTGTTCTCAAAACAAAGTATTTCTAAAGAGAGAAACGTTTACCGCTAATGACAATCGGTTAGCGTTTGAGCTAAACGGGACACTATGTGGAACGGAATGAAACAGTGGCTCAACATTGCATTAAATGATTTAAATTAAACTAGGTATTCAGAAAGTCGGCCGATTTAGGGGGGAATCAGAGAAAGGATTTTTTCAGAAAAACTATAAAAACCTATATAATTATCATGTCACTTAAATAGATATAAAATAAAGTAAATTAATTTAATTAAGTTAAAAATTAATTTAACATCAATTTTTTAATTCCTAATTATGACTATAAAACTAAAAAATTGTCGCAAATTATAGGGGGAGTAAATATCTGTTCACAAACTAAGTGCTAAGGGGGATAAATGCTAATTTTAAAAATCATGATGAATTCTGACTAATCCCCTATTTTCAGTCTTTAACTAAAGCTCAAATCGATTACTCAAAATAGTTTTGCATTGCGTTCAGTGCAGGTAAGACCGAAATGGGTGGCTATAAAAGGAAACCAATTGACTCAATGTATGGAATATACGGTACAGTATGTGACAAAGTATGAGAGAATAGGAATAGAAAAGCGTATTAATTGGATTTGTAAAGGAGAGAGAGTATAGTCGAGGAATGAGTTGTTAAAAGCTTTGAATTTATATAAATATATTTTGTCTTTAAATATATCCAGGGTATGATAAATATATCTTGGCTGAGTCGGTACGCATTGCCAATTGTCAGGCATTGCTTCGTTTGGGGAGCATTCGATTGGTTCGCTAACGCATGTATATAGCACAGGGCGTATCGGGAGAGGAGTGGCCAGGGAAGGCCTGGTGCAGACAACAAGTGCTGCACTGTGAGCGAGATGGCAGGAATCAATGCCATCGCCATCACCATCAACATGTGCGATAGTGCCTCCTCAGGGAAAGGTGGAGTATCGAGTGCACGTGCGGCTATGGCACTAAGACTGGCACAGGCACTGGCACTGGCACTGGCATACAACGTATATTGTTTGGTGTTTGTGTGTGTCGACATGCGCGAAAGAGCGGTGCAATAGCATGTACAGTAGACAGCGCAGGCATAGCACAGAGCAGTCCCCCCCGTGAGGCTTAGGTTGCATCTCTGTCAGTCTCCTGACGACATTCAAAGCACAGTTCCTGTGGGGCATTTACTCCATGCTTACCACCAGACCCTTTGGGAGGACAGACATACCAGTTCCATATCTGAGCTGCATTCGCAAAAACTGGACAGTTGTTTGACCATCAAAATCGGTATCGAGAGACGACAACATTACCCAAACTCTCTTTCCAGAAGATGTTCAACAATAACGAGACACTCGAGACCAGACATCTCAGAGTTAAAACTTCAAGTATTGCACCAAAAGTGTTGATTGACAAGAGCTAACTGTTTTATATTGAATCAAATCGTTTTACAAATACAATACAATCGTTTTGAGGTAAGAAATAATATAATTATTAATTGTGTTATAAAAAGTTTGCTCTCATTTGAGACTTGCGTTTCCGAAAACTGCAAACTATTCGCAAATTAACTCAATATACGATAACTGTATTTCGACTAATGTTTTCAAAACTAAATTATTGCAAAAACTATTGAATTGACATTTGAACTAAAATTGTGAATAATTTTCAAATAATATTTAAACCGATTTTTATTTCTTATCAATAATTTTCAATCACTTCAAGTGTTAAATGCGACGAAATTCCAGTTTTCAACAAATAATATAATAATAATAAAGTGAAAGCATTAAACTGTTTGAATGCCATTAGAGCACAGGTGGGTCTGAGTATTGACATTAAGTCTCAATTTTTATCAGTAGTTCTTCGAGTTTTTGTGTGTTATTTGTGTGAATCAGTCAACAAAATATTTTTTAAAACTGTGAAACAGAAAAAAATTGGAAAAAGTGGTAAAAATCTGAATATAAACAAACATAAAGTGATTGCAAATTGCAATAATAATATACTATTAATAATAAAGTCAAGTGAAAGTGCGCTTGGTTGTTGAAGAGAGTGTCCACTCCGGCCTAGTCGTGGCGTATACGGTGTCGTCGATGTTCGGACTGCACCACTCGGGTGAGGCGGGAGGTCTACACCAGCCTCGAGGGCCCTGTATGGCACCGACGGGCTCTCTGAAGGAAGAGCCGTCACTGCATGTGCCGACAGCACACCACCCGCACGCGCAGTTGCACCACCACCACCATCATCATGGAGTACGTGCAGGTGCGGGCTGGATGCAATCGTCTATGCTTGACCAGGCAGCTGTTGCCAGGTTTGTCGTACTATACCTATCTATCGCATCAATGTTCTAATTATTTAATTTATATTATAATAACTATTTTGTGATTCAATGGCAATTAAAATGCATTTTTATGTTGTTTTCCGCCATTTGCCTCAACTCAACCTATCATTAAGTGTGTGCTCTATGAGAGCACATATACCACTATCTCATTAAATATGTAGAGAGTATTGCAGTGCCGCGATATTAATGGCTTCTCTTCCTCTCATTCCTCCCTCCCATACCTCCATTGCCACTCGTGTGGGGCTAGTGTTGGGTTAGGTCGAGCGCACTTCGAGAAGCAGCCCCCGTCCAACCTACGGAAGAGCAACTTCTTCCACTTCGTCATTGCCCTCTACGACAAAGCGGGTCAACCGGTTGAGGTCGAGAGAACCACTTTCGTCGGATTCATCGAAAAAGATCAGGTATTGCGGCCACTCTTAAGCCATTGAGTCATTCATTCATTCATTCATTCATTGATTGCTTCATTGCATTGCATTGTCTTTGATGTGAAGACAAGTGTTTTTATTACTTATTGATTAATATGTTTTGCTTTAAATTTATATATATTTTATATTTAGGAAACCGAAGGACAGAAAACAAATAATGGGATCCATTATAGACTTCAACTACTCTACGCTAACGGTTATATATTATCTGTTTCTCTCTTTCCTCCTAAACCCTTAATCCTTGTGCTCTTCTGTGCTCTTCTGCTCTGTTTTGTTGAAATATTTGAAATATATAGAGAAGAAGGAAAGTGAGAGGAAAGCGAGCAAAGAGTCAATCGATCGCTTAATACATAATTCAAAAGCATTAAATCAATTACTCGACTGAATGTTGTTTTTCTTTTCTCTGAACAGGTGTCAGACAAGAACAGGATATATACGTTCGACTCATCGATTCTGTCACCAAACAGGTATGTCTGACGAAACTCAAATAAATTAACTGTAGATATGTTTGCGGATCAATGCATCGCTGATTTCAAAATAACTTTTAACTTACAGTATATCTGTTTTGTTATTAAAACCATATATTAATACTGTATATACAATAATATATACAATATAAATATAAATATAAACATACACTGTTACAGTACAGTACAGTACAATAACACAACAAAATATATGCGCAAAACAATAGTCACAAACAGTGGTTTATTTACATTAGTTTATTAGTTTGATTTCAATCGTATTGCTATCCATAAATCATATTGTAATCCATTTGTGCCACTATTGGTCTTTTCTATGAATACTTGATGGAACTCATTGTGATTAAGACTAATGCATCAAAACTTAAACCAAACTTTGCTTCGACTGTATTATATATTTTTTGCAAAATAGAGTCGAATTTGCATTTATTTATTTAGTAATTTGTAATATTTGTTTTTCAAATATAAAAGCCTATAATTGCTTTAAAAGATTAGCAAAATTTGTTATTTTAATAAGGTTTATGAATAATTAAATTAACTAAATTGAAAACTTTTCCGTTTATTTGATTATTACATTATTTGCAAATATGAATAGAGAGGAAAATAGATTCGAACGTATGTTAAGAATAATTTCTATCAATTGATATACAGTAGCGGTAGAGGAGATGTGGTGAAGAGAGTGGTGGAGAGAGTGAGCACAAGTAGTGCAGATGAGGCATATGAAGCAAAGCATGTGATTTATAAAAACAAAACCGCAATGATAAATCAGCTCTTGACCGAATGTTCAAAATGCTATTGATTTTTGCCGGCACTGGTAGATCGGTTGAGCAGAGAGAGAGAGAGAGAGAGAGAGAGTTGGGAGTCGAGACGAGATGAGAGCACATATAGCTATAGCTATGTTTGGTATGTTTGGCTTATTGCAGATTATGTACATTATGGCTATGAGACTGCATTCGTTGCTAAACTATAAGGCAGTAAACGATGTTTAGCTTATAATGTATAGTATTTTAAGAGCCCTAAAGCACAACAACAGTAAAGCCGATATCAGTTTAATTTTAACAATTGTTTTAAAGACTGACAGAATAATACCAATCCATTGGATTGAGAGAAACCGTTCCGAATCAATGAGTGCTGAATTCATTCCGGATTGATGTACACCAACACCAGCTCTCACTCTCTTAGAGGCTCTCATTCTCTGTATACACAGTATTACCAAAGAGTCTCATCTTTTTGTAGATTCAATGAAACGTTTCGGATCAATCAAACGGTTGTCTGGGCACAGGCACTGCACTGGTACGGCACTGGCACTGCTCAGACATACAGGCTTTTGCCGTAATTAGAAGAATGAACTCCACTTTCTCTGTGTCTATACAAGAGATTGATTACATTCCCAAACTTTCAATACACTCTCGACTAAATTCTCTAATATATTTCAGATAATAATAGGCAAAAGCAAATAATTTTACTAAATATTCATTTGAGAATAAATTTGCAAAATCTTTAGAATAAAAAGCTTCTTATATTAGAAATATAGTGATTATGTCTCAAAATAATTGGTATTTAAGCAGAAAAAAGTTTTTAAAAAGATTTTTACTTAATATACAGTCTATTTGTTGTCTTCATAAGCAGAAAGATATTTAAAATAAGTTTAAATTTATGTTTAATGAGGTTTTAGTAAAATATATTTTTCAGATGATTGGAAATTGTTTGCTTATTCACTGAATTTTATATCAATTTAAAATAAATAGGAATTTTTGAAATGATTGGGATTTAGTTGATTATGACGAGCCTTGTTCGGCATAACTTCTCTCAGTCTAGTTAACAAGTTTAAATATAGTGAACCACATGCTCTCATTAGGCCACCTGCCAGTCGACATATGAGTCCAGTTGTGCTAAACTGCTATATATATTATCAAATTCGTCGGATTTATGAATCAAATTCAATAATTGAATTGATTGTCGAGACTTCAAAACAACGATTGGATCGTATTCTCGATTTCCACTCAAATGACACTTTCTTGCAAAACATGTCTACTTTTTAGGGCACTTGTAATGTACGGAATATAATAAACATAGAAAAGCTTTTCTGTTGGTTTAGAGATGTTTTCTATTAACAAGTGTAGGGATGAGAGTGAGAGAGAGAGAGAGAGCAGGAGAGAGAGAGAGAGCAGGAGAGAGAGAGAGAGTCCCAAAGCAAAGCTAAACTCTATACTGTACACCAAAAATGATACGAATGAATGGATGCACTGCTAGCCCTCTAAAATACATTATATACTTAGTTGTATTGTGTAAAACACCACATATAGAGGTGCCATTGAAGCAGATGTCAAGCCAACCATATCTGCTCTTCTCTCCTCTTTTTTCAGTCATTCACTGATTATTATAGACCGCTATAATAGTTAGGCATCGATTCAATGTCTGCACAATTCTGATAATTGTACGCCATATGGGTGTATGGGTTTGACAAAAAACCTGTTCACTTTTGCCGGTCTTTTCTCTATTAAAAAAATAAAACATATATTTGAATAATTAAATGATACGAAATGAGCAGAAAGTTTAATGCATTGCAAACACGTTTTGTTAACAAACAAACGAGTCTTTAATTTTAGATTTTTTCAAAATAACAATAACAAAAATTTATTGAATTTACTGTCAGTTTATTAAATATTTGAATTAGTTTCTATACAATTTCTATTTGCTTTTATTGATAGGCAATCATATATGAAGGTCAGGATAAAAACCCAGAAATGTGTCGGGTACTTCTCACCCATGAAGTGATGTGCAGGTAATTTAGTTTTTTAATAATAAAATATTTTCTTTTTTATATTATTCAATCAATATTTGTTTAAACTTATAAAAAATTATCTCATTTTCTGCATAACTCAGTCGTTGTTGCGATAAGAAAAGCTGTGGTAATCGAAATGAGACTCCTTCTGACCCAGTTATCATCGATCGGTAAGTCGAATAAAAAATTTCTTTTTTATCAATATTTATAACACAAATAATTCTAAGGTTTTGTCGTAAAGTTTTCGCTTTTCTGTCAAGTGTTGCAAATTTTTTTAAAGTTTGCAAAACACATAAAACATTAAAATAAAGTTGTGCAAGCTTAGTTTATTCCAGCGAGAATATGCTGTATAAATAAAATTTGAACAATTTAATTTTAAAATTAAATGATATAATTAAATGTTTACCAAAAACCATTTAATATAAAAATGAAAAAAATTAAATAATTCAAAAATTATAATTACGATATTGAAAAAGAGTAGTTTTGAATATATTTTTGAACAGATTTTCTAAAGTTTGCAACTGATTGGAAAAAAAATCAAAACTTTGGTATTCTTTGAAGGGAAAAGAATACATATTTGCATGAATTTAGCGCTAAGTTTAATATACGAATAGTGCGTAAAAAAGCAGTTTCTGTCGCGTAATGCCGTTCAACGCAATTACTGCAGAGAATGAAAAGAATAGTTTTGATAATAAGCATAAAACGTGTGCTTCGATACGATCTGTATCTCGAATATCATTTTTGCCATTCATAATGAGGGCTAACTGAGGAAAGGGAGATATTATCATAACTGAGACGCACTTGTATTTATAGTGAAGCCGAGACACGTGCGCGCCATCAAAAGGCGTGCGTATGGCTCGTGCTGTGCTGATGCCGGTGCTCTTAAATGATAACATTTGCGTTCAAATTCAATATCTGACAGTTGCACAGAAAGGAGCGATTGGGCGCTCTATTGATTGTCTCATAAGCTTTTCATATTTATGCCTTAAAAAGATTTTTTGCTAATAATTGTTTTCAAATAAAATACATTGAATTTGAATTGCATTTAATTGCAGGAAATATTGTTTTGAATGAAACAATCGCTGGTTTAGAGCCAAACAGTTTTCATAATTTATCGATTGAGCAAAACCTCGACTAACTGTTGACTTATTATTATTTATGATTGTGTTTGAAAGAGACAATTAATTGAAGTGCTATTTATTAGTATAGGACTTAATTCGAAATTTATGGTTATATTGTTGATGCACTTGATTGAAGCGTCAGAACATTGGGAACATCGGAACAGGTCCTACACCATAATTCGTGTAGCACTGGCTGATGAGGTTTCCCCCAATGTTACGACTAATCCTCTTGAGTTGAGCAGATGGTCTGTTCCATCATTTTGCGAATATAATGTTCAATAAAAGCATTGCTTAGTTTTGCCACACATTTACGTTTTGTTAATACAACTAAACTCATATTCATTGTGCGATTGAATCACAACTTCTCTTCCTTTTTGTGCCTTAACTGCCAAACATATACAGAATTCACAACAAAGTAGTGACTGGACTCTCAAAAGAGAGGAAATTATTAAATGAATTGTTGCCTTAACTCAATTCTCTCAATTTACTTATAAATAAATAAATAGGAATTTTTTTATCGCATATTTTTTAACTGCAAATTTAGGCTTACTGGCTTACTAAGTTATTGTAGGGTTCGAAAGTAAATATAACTCTTTATAGAGCGGTGTGCAAGTTATTCTCATTTATTAACTTTCAAAATTTTAAGTAAATAGCTTTTAGTAATAATCTATTTTATCTAATTATTAGATATTATTAAGCATTACTTCAAAATTAATCCGCATTTGTTTTCTAAATTGAGTTTATTTTAAATGTCTAAAATAAAAATTAAGATCAGTAACATTTAAGAATATTGTACAGTCAAGCAATTTTTATTAATAATTTTTTACAACTGTTTAACTTTTTGATCAAAATAATCATAGCATTTATTTTGTAGCAAACAATAATAATAAAAATTGATAAACTTTCTAACCATGCAATAAAATTCATAAACTTGAAAAAAGAATAAAATAAAATACATTTGACTGAATTTTGACTGCATTTGCGATCTCTATGCAAAATCTAAATGAGCCAAGTTAGTTTTCTATTTTTACTTTAGAAAAGCACTTTAACGTGCGTTCACTCGAATATATCCTAAATTTTATTTTATAAAATAGTGTTCACAAGAAATATTTGTGCTGTGACTACTGTTTGGCCATTCATTCCTATATATCTTGTTTGAGAAGTTTTTCATTTTATTTATCAGAGTTAGAGTTAGTATAAAATAACTTTTTTATGGCATAGCATAGAATAAGTGCACGTAAGGCATATGTGGTGTATGTGCTATATGTACTATCCGTAGATCGAAGCGACCGATTCCTTGATTTGATTTATCAAACACTATATATTTGATTGGCCGTCAGGGGCTCCTTCTCTCTCTCATCTACTTTTGGTTTTTTGCTACAGTTGTCCAGAATTGCATCAAAACGCAAACGAAAAAAAAAACAGAAACTTAAGTCAATTTTGTTTTTACTATCTTATCCGATGTTTTCGTATTTGCAATGACGAGCTTAAAGAGAGATACCATTACTCAATAGTTTGCTTTAAACTTGTGACTGAATTCTGTTTTCAAGATTGCGCTCATTTTTCATTTTCAAACTTTCGCTTTAAACGACTAATTTTAAGTTAAAATTAGCCACAGATTTGTGTCTTAGATATAGTAATATTTATTGAACTCTAAACAAAATCAACCATTTTTTGACATTAAATAAAAATTAGTTTTAAACCAAAAATTCAATAAATTATTTTAAAAACTATAAATAAACTTAAATATATAGTAAATAAATTTAAAGTAAACCAGCACTATTCATGAATGAATATCGAGTTATAGATTTTTAAAATTGTAGATTTTAAGATTTAAGCTTGTATCATAAAATTTGTTTAAACTTGTTTAAAACTGTAAAATTGTTTAATATTTTTAGGGTTATTAAATTTAATATTAATCTACAAAAATTTATCATTACTTTAACTTATAAATCGGAATAAAAATGAACTGAACATCAATTAAAATCAGGGATTGAGAAGGTCGGCCGATCCAGGGGGGGGATTAGGGGAGGGATTTTTCT
>JAQFXP010001555.1:0-18705 GCA_034693685.1 Belba bartosi
AATTGTTTTTAATATTTGAAGCATTTCCATTGATTTACTAACATGTAAAACACGCCCTGGAATGTCACCAAACGGTGTGTTCTATACATATATTATTAAATATTTTATTTAAAAGTTTTTAACCTATTCTAAAGAAACCCGAAAAGCGAACCGTATTTTTAATTAATGCATAATCTGTATATGTTTTTGCTGTAATAGATTCACTCAACTCGATACAAACCAACTGAATTTTGCAATTAAATTGAATATTAATTTTAGTTAATATAGTTCCAAGTACATAATATACTGGAATTGGAACTATATATCGCTGACTCAAAATAAAATTTTAAAATGCAAAGATGTTTGCAGTGATTGGGCACAAGTTGGAGACAATTTGATTTAGATTTTATTTAAACTTCAAGTTTTTATGTTTAAGACATTAAAATAATAAGAAAAGATTATATTTAAATTTTTTTTGTTTCAAATTAAATTTAAAAATTAACTTTTTTACTTAAAACATTATTTGTTTTTGTTGTATATAATATTCTTTCTTCTTGTTGTTGTGGCAAGATGTAATTAGCAAACTGTAAGAAAACTTACTTTTTGGATTTTAGTAACTGCAACAAGTTTAATAGTCAACAAAATTGTGTTTTTTAATAATCCATGTTTTGTCAAATTTTCTGAAACAACACTATCCTTATTCACAAATCAGATCTAGTCTTATACATATGTATATTTGAGCTTGCCTCACCTAACCCGGGCTTGTTCTTAATTCTTATAATTTATCCTTGAGTTGAAAGTTAGATAAAAGAGTTATAAATATATATATTTTTCAATTTAATTATATTCTATATTCGAATCTTCAGTTTTATGTTTAGCTTTTGAATGCAAATCAAACGAAGAATTATATAAACTATTTGTTGAACAAACCGTTGAGTATAGAGAGATGTCCTCTGGCTGTTCGGCATCTAATCTCTTGATTAAATGGTATGAAAAGTCTTGTAATAGCTCTTCCAATGCTAATGCCTTTTTAAAATTCATTGTTTAAGATATATATATATTTCTAACCGACTCTCCCTTTGAAAAAAAAAGATTATTTTTGTTTTTTTTTCTGTTTTTACCATAAAATACTTAATCAAGTCTTAGGTATGAATTAATTGTTATCTTTACAATCGTAAGAATGGGCTCAAAATTTTGAGGTTTACTCACGTATTGAACACACCTTTCACTCGACTCTCAGTCATAATAACTATAGATTTAAGTTTTTCAAACACTTAGACTGTATTTAAAGTTCGGGAAAAATTCAGACAAATGTATTGTACGAGAGATCATGATCGACGTCTCATGTGCTAAATAGTCAACAGTTTCACGCATTATATTATTTGTGCAAATTTTCTTTTCGCTTATTTTTCATACTATTTGTACAATTAATTTCAAAAAGACATTGAATCTAATTTCTATTTTTATTAAAAACAATTCTTAAATATTATTGAAGTTTTAAAATTTTATACTTGTATTTAAAAAATTAGAAATTTGCAGAATATTTGAAAATAACTATAATGATATTAATTTTTTAATTTAGATATATTATGTCATATTATAAAATAAATCCATAATTGTAATGTTTGTAAAATTGAACACCAAATTTTTTATTTAATTTATTTAAATTAATAAATTAGAAATACTTAAAATTTTAAAATTTAATTTATATGTAAAAATAAATTACTTAAAAACTGTAAGAATGTGCAAATAGTAAAACAAATAGCATAAAATTTATCTTATTAATTTACAAATTTAAATGATCACAAACTGTAGTTTATAAAAAATATTAACAACAAACAAAACTTCGATTTAGCTTTTAAAAGTATCAAAAGTAACAAACAATTAATAAACAAAATTAATTGAGTTTAGATTTTTTTTGTCAACGACTGTATACGAAAAATACAAAATTCTTTCTATTATACAGGTATGTTTCGTTAGAAGAAACCGATCGACTGATAATCATTATTATGTACTGTATATACGTTTTGCTCTTTTTATTCGCATAAATTTTATAGAAGAATAAAAGGAATGTTTATTCGATCCTAATAATAGTTAGCGGTTAGAAAACGAGTCGAATCGAGGATAAAGTTTTTAAAAATTAAAACTAGAGTTAAAAAATATTTTTCTTTAATGGATTTTACAGTAAAGACGTGACATTAAACTGCTTTATAGATCTGTTATAAAATAGAGTTTAAAAGTTGAATAAAATTGTTTTCTAATTATTGGTTATTTTAAAACATAGCTTATAATTAGGGATAAAAAGAGGGTAAAGATATACAAAAATATTCTATAAATTAACCAAATTCTAAAATAACCAATCTTAAACTTGGTCGAATAAAATATTTAAATGATATTCTGTTTTTTATTTAATTTTATTATAACAACAAGTACATATTTGTTTTGGCGCAACCGTATTTGTCTTCTGACTAGTGAGTAGACCAAAGGGTAATATTAATATTATTATTAATAGGAAATAGAAAAACATCACTAATGGCACAGTTATTGGCGAGAGGGACAGGTATATGCGTCACCATTACTCTTCCCAACTACCCTTCCCCACCACTCTTTCTAATGGTATAATAATTTTAAGGTATAAAAGAAAGTGACATAAAATTTGCTACAAATCAAAGAATTGAAGTTTTAATTCTAGATTTTGAGTTAATTTTTCATATTCTCTAATCAGATCTAAAGAGCGCCAAAAGAGTCACAACTTATTAAATATACGCTTCACTCGAATGACTGACTCAAAGCTATTTATATCTATATCTATATCTATTAGCAATAATTCAAACCTAAACCGAATCATACGATCAGAACTCATGTTTGTCTCTTCTGAAGCAAATGCAAAACGTTTTGACATTAGAAGCACCTAAAGGACAGACTCAAACACAGCCGGAGTTGGAGTTATACTACTGTTTGCAGACCACCCAAACTCACTCTTGTGTAGGAGATTGAGCTCCAGAACCACCTCTACAGCCAATACACCCAATACTTAAGCACTAGTATCACATCACCATTTGTTGCCACAAAATTACAATAGAAAATGTGCTTAAATAATGAACTTTCAGTTTGATGTGCT
Source organism: Belba bartosi (assembly GCA_034693685.1). Classification (NCBI taxonomy): domain Eukaryota; kingdom Metazoa; phylum Arthropoda; class Arachnida; order Sarcoptiformes; family Damaeidae; genus Belba; species Belba bartosi. The sequence goes on from JAQFXP010001555.1 coordinate 3,101, forward strand.
TTTCCTTTACAAATACTCAACACCACTCTCTATAAAGTCTTAAATTTAAATACTGTTCCCATTATTGTCACATTCACTCGCAGTTGTATTTTTTATCGCAATTCTCGTAAATTTTGGAAAATATAAATCTATCTCTGATTTGATTGCAGACCAGACCTACAGATCTGCGAAATCTAAAGATTAAGTCTTGTTTTCAACTGAAAAGAATTTATTTAATGTCTGTTTTTTACAATCTTTTAAGACATTCGACTTTTCACACACAGAAAGAATGACATGAATTGCCTAAAAACTGTTGGATACCTGTCTGAGCCCGTAATGAGAGATTGTCTAAAAAAGTCTATAGAAGTGTAAAAAAGAAAAACTGTTTCGAACTTCAGAAAGATTTTTGAGGAAAGTCTCACCTGTTTTGGCAATTTTGGTTCATATTTACAACTCTATAAGCAATTTCTTCGCCTTTTTATGTTTCATTAATCATCGTTTGAAAACTTCTTATATGTTTTGATCTCTTATTATAATTGGAAGTAAAATAACAACTCTTTCCTCTAAATAAAATCTCAATGTATAGAGTAATTCAAAATTATAATAATTTGTTTGGAGACTACTCGTGAAATACATATATTAAAACTCAATTTAAAGCAAATATAAAACTGGGAAAAAACAATAAAAATAAATTGGATACTGAAAAAGCAAAGTCTGTTTCGTGCCTACAGTTGACCAAAAAGCCAACAAAAATAGTTCTCACGAATGGATAGTATGACTCGAATTCATTAATTATTTTAGTATTTGCTAATCAGTGCAATATAACTCATTTCTGATGATCATAATTGAATGGATGCACAAACAAAGGATGCATTCATTGGCAGATGTGTTGGCCATAAATTCAGACACTATTCAATACATCTGTTTATTTAAATATTTAGACAATATTTTCAATAAATTGTTAGCATTTTTTTCATAGACATGGATTCGGTCGCACAAATTCTCGCACACATTCTCTATGCCTGTGTGTCAGACCTGAAGAGCCATATTTCTTAACTTATACACACTTTCAGTACTACTATCAGTCGACGTCAAAAACGTCAATCTATTTCAGTGTTCACATAGAGCTGCGATAGCTTTGAAAAAACTTTTATTTTGTGTTGATATGAGTTTGAGAATCCTTCCTCGAGAACAGTAATCTCCGCCCAATCATCTCTTCATATATTCTTTGAGAAAAAGCAAAATTATATTCAAATTTATCTGAAAGTAATTTTTTCATAACTACTTTAAGTTAATAAAAAAACTTATTTTTCAGTTATCTACAAAAACCAAGAGTAACGAGTTTTAAGCCAGGCTAATTAATTCTAAAACTTTGCATAATTTGTCTCTTAATTCAAGTCTGTCTCAAAAATAAATATTAAAATTTCAACATAAATAAAATATAAATATATTAATTGAATATTCATTTTTTTGTACATTAATATATTGAGTTTATTGAGCAAGAATAAAAATTTCTTAAACTGACTTAATATTTATGAAATGTACTCTTCAGCCAATGGTAATTCTGTTTTCAAAACTTCGGGTTTTTATGATTGACTTTTAGTGAATTGATATTTGAAATTCAAATAAATCAAATTTAAAAACTTTGAAACTGAAATAAATCAAATATTTTGTTAATTTGATTCTCAAATGTATTGCAAAAATTCAATTGAATTGACAGAAAACTACCGATTCTTGCAATACAAGGCATTGGCATTGAGAGCCCGAGCGCTGATTGTTTGAAGTGACTCATCGAACCCTTATATCACATAAACATAGGTTTCGCAGATATCTGTGCAATACTGCAAATAATTATTGAGAACATATTTGTTTCGTAGACTATGCGTCTCTACCTAACGATGGCCTCAATTTAAGAACAATTGTCGTGAGAAGAGTACAAAAACATTTATCTCATATCTTATTAAATAAATAAAAGTTATGACTTATAACGTGTTGTCGAAAGAGATTAATAGCAAAGCAATGATTCAGTGATTCTTGTGATTCGGGAGGACTTGTAAGCACTCGAAACGGCTTCAATTGCTATATGAACTAACGGATGCAAATAAGATATATTGCATATAAAAACAAAATAATTTTCATAAAAAGCGTAATTATTTATATAGATATATAATTAGTTATGTAAACAATCAATTGGTAACTAAAGCAAAAGATTAGTTCTTGTGTTCAAAGGAATGGTTGGTTATAACAGAACATTATATTCGTAAACTGATAAGTGATAGCTAAGTTTTTTATTTGACCTTTTTTTATGTCTCAATAAACACTTAAAAAATTAACGCAAAAACAAAATAAAAATTATTCACATTTACATTAAATATTATTCATTGAGTGCATAAGTTGTTTTAGTCAAGTTTATTTTAATCGCATTTATACTGAATATTAATATAACTTAAAGTATATACAGTTTGACATGAAATCCTATCGAAGATAGCAAGTGAACGTTGAGTTGAGTGCAAACGAGTGAACACTTCATAACTTCTCAATTGCATAACAATCTTATTCTCAATTATATTGAAAAAGTTGGTGAAAATCTCAATATTCTGTCGAACAGCTGTAACTCATTCAAAAAACTTTAGTCACATCTTTAACATTCACTTATTTACGCCGACTGTTGTGTCGATTTGATTCTTATATCAATTTATTCATTTAATATATATAAATTCTAAACATTTAATTCAATGAATAACACTTTAATCTTTCGTTTTGAGCAAAGATTAATTTAATGTTAGATGTAATGCAAAATGTGTTGCAATTCATAAAATAATTAAATAATCATTTTGTATGAAGTTTTGTGTCGGTCTCAACATCTATTGAATGATTGACATTGAAATCGTAAACCCTTTCTCTTGTATTTTATCTTTTGTTCAAAAGCCGGCTATTGTTCCCGTTCTTTGACTTAAGTTTTGAATTATATAAAAAATAGAATTTAAAAAAATCTTTTCATTAAAAATCTATTAATATTTAAAATCCCTTCAAAATCACACAATGATTGACACGTTTGTCATTGATTTTTAGCTCAACTTTAAACCCACTTATAAGTTGAAGAATATATCTGAACATACTGTACATTAGAGGTATGACTTGTTTTTATCTCTACTGTAATTAACACTTTTCTTTCTCCTGTATATTCCCAAAAGAGAATAATTATTAGTCTCCACTAACCATTAAAAATAAAATAATTTTATTGAATTTAATTTTTTATCTGACTTTGCATTTGCTGACAATCTTTGTGATCACTAGATTACTTTATTGCTACCAATTTAAATGATATTTAAGTTTTTTTTATGATTTATTAAACATAAACTCATTTGCCTTTAAAAGTAAACATATGGCAGAGAATATAGTTATAATGTGTCCTATACTCTGTTTAAGCCGATTAGGAATTTGATGCATATATTCGTTAATAATAAGAATCGGTCGAACAGTATGTGAAGTATAAAGTGCTTACTATTGGCCATTAAAGTGGTAAAGAAGTCGTGTTTTGTAGTCGTATCAGTCCTTCGAGTATGTATTGAGCACTTGATTCCAGTCTATGCGCAACCAATTCTCAACTCATTCAATGAATATACTTTATATTGCAATTAAATAAATTAATTGTTTGTCTTTAAATTCAAGACTCGTATCAATCACTTTTAAAACTCTTTAAATTCTTTGCAAAATTTGTTTTTTTGTTGTTGAAATTAGTTTTGAATAATGACTGGCAGTAGTTGTCAATACGACTCTCTGTTCGACTCTAGCCTTGACAAACACCAAGTCTTCTCATATTTCCTAAAGTAATTAACTTTTACTTTTGTTTTATATTTTTTCTGTTATGTGACGTTAAAATGAGCCCAGAATTGGTATTATATGATTGGCGACGGAATATGAGAATAAGACAACTGCTTTGTATCTGTGCTTTAGGTTGAGTAATATAGACCAGAATTTATATACATTTACAGAAATATCGCAAGTATTGCAATATAATTGCATCTATAAAGAGCACATCCATGTCGGGTGCCTTTGGTTTGTCATAATTCGTGTTGAGTACCGCCAGTGCTCGATGACTCCGGGAGTGCTGCGATTTTAATTAACTTTCATTTAATCGTATTGTTCACCACTGGTTGGGCAGATGGCTATAAATTGTAACACATCTGTACATCTGTTGCCCTGTTTTGAGCGCACGTCTCATCAAACTTTAAAACTAAAACTATACCCGTTTTGCCATTAGGGCCAACGCCAACACCAATATATGAATTGAATCAAAACATATACTTTACTCATAACGTCTGAGCATTTCACGCTTGCCTTCCACACTGTGCCCACCACTCCATGGCTTCGAACTGCTCTGAAGCCAATGTGAGGCAAATTGGCCGCATATTACTTGGTTTAAGTGGCCATCCGGTCAATGCAAGTCTTATACAGATGTGATCTTTGATTAGATTACTAGTAATGCCTATTCGACTCAAACGCTTTGTAGAGTACAGTAACTGTTGAAAACGTGCGAACGGTCTGGCCGTCAATCGGCGACAACACTGCTCTCTCTCTCTCTCTCTCTCTCGCTCTCTCTCTCTCGCTCTCGCTCTCCCTCGCGCTCTCTCCTCTTTGACGCCTTTCTTCAGTTTTAATGCATATCTGTGTTGACCCCATATGTGATGCGAATGAAGTACTGGTGCTCTTATGGTCAGCTGATATCAGGCTTCGGCGAACAGATAAGAACTGAAAATAGTATTAGTATTGAAGTGGTGTAGAGCAGACCCATTGATACCATTGATAGTAACCTTAATTCACTTTTGATGCCAGTGTTTATGCCGGGTATGTGTATGCGGGCGGAGATCACGAGATCAGGACATCAGGACATACAGCATAGAGAGAACCAGATTTACATTCGAATCAATTTATAACAAACTATGAAAGCGCAGGTGTTTTCAGCCTCTCATCAAAACCTATGAATTACGAGATATAAAGAGCGGAAAAATTTTATAAATTTTCAAAAAGTAAAGCACTCGGAAAGCACACCTGGTTTTGGTTTTAGTCATTTTAGAGCTTCTCTTCTCTCATATTATTTTTTAAATCAAATGATGAACACTCGATGTGTTCCGATCTGTGCATTCATGAGCTCACATGTGCTCTACTCATCAATTTTTGTACTGAATAAACGCCAGACTAATTAGCTTTGGATTTAAAAAATTATTTGGTCTGTCTGTGCCAACTAATCACTACCCACTCGTATTGCCGTTTTTTGCCCGCTTTTCATAATTACTAATTTTGCTAAAGTTTTCATTTCATTCGTTTATATAATCAAACAATTGGTTTGGAGTATAAAACTGAAACAATTTATTGAGAAGAGTGAGTGAGTGAGAGAGAGAGAGCAGGGGAGAGAGAGAGAGCAGGAGAGAGAGAGCAAGAGAGAGAGAGAGAGCAGGGGAGAGAGAGCAGGAGAGAGAGAGAGAGAGCAGGGAGAGAAAGAGAGAGAGCAGGGGAGAGAGAGCAGGAGAGAGAGAGAGAGAGAGAGAGCAGGGAGAGAATGTTTAAATGAAAATAGAGTAGAAGTAAATCACGTTTTAATAATTTAATAATTTAGTTTTGGAAAAGTTTACAAATTGAAAGAAATTCAAATTTCAAAATAACTGCTATTTTTTAATGGCTTTATATACTATTATAATAATTGCATTCATTTTCCCCCCGAAGACAAATTACAGTATATTATAGATAAAGAGAGATAGTGAACAACGAGAGGAGTTTTTTAATGTTATATCTAGTGATTACCACTATTATAATGGGATGAGTGTATGCCTCTGTGCCGTCGTCTACATTATGAGACTATGCCTTAAGGCCATCAAAAGAGACTGAACTAAAAAATGCTAAAACAGATCGACACAAAAAACAATGCTTTCTCTTTTGAATTATTGTTTTCAGTAAACACTTAAAGACATTTTGAACGCAAAGTTTCGAATTAGTATTAAACAAAATTTCAAAAGTCGTTGAATTCCAAGGCCTTTGTATTTTAGAAAAGACTTTTAGGGTTTGGAACAATTGAAATAACAATGCAGTAGTAAATAGCGATAAGTGCTGTATGGAAGACAATAAGTGATATGTTTTAGAACAGGAAAAGAATATTTTGCACATTCGAGAGGAAGTCATATGGAAAGCTTGAGTTCGGAAAAGTGTTTTGGATTCTAGACTTTCTTAGCTTATATATGAAAGTGGATCTGGAGTTCGAACTAAACTAGTCTCACAATCAGGTACTCTCAATGCAGAGCCGCTCGGAAATGACGAAACAGTTGGCACGCGTGTCAATGTCTGGCCTCTCTGCCCGCTCCCGCTCTCTATGAAAGGCAGAGATGTGTAACTGACTGCTGATCTATCATCGCATTCAATGCTTACAAAGTATATCGCATATGAACTCAAATTTTCAGAACTAATCAAACGGAGATATATGAAGTGCAATATTTTTGTGCAAAACCCACAATAAAAGTTACGACACATACCGAGTAATACAGTATTGCTGAAATAATGAGACCAATTGGTCGAACTCATAAATTATTTGTATAATCCCTAACCATATGGTTCGTGGACTCACATCTTAATTATTTACTACATTATGTACATTGAGCATATGCTAGATTCTGCTCCGGGTTTTTAATATGCAATATACAGTACAGTACAGTACAGTAGAGTTGAGTAGATAAACAAAAGTAAACTTTTGTACCGTATTGTTTGATTTTTTTACAAAAAATATTTTTTAAACAGTCAGATGAGTTTGACTTTTTACTCTATAGGCCCTTTACTCTAAGTGCTTCAGACACTCTTCAAAAATATACAATTATTTTTGGCTAAAGTTTATCGAATAGTATTAGTTTTATTGTGTTTATTAGATTAGTTAAAAAAAACTAAAGCACAGGACAGGCACAGGAAATACTTTGGAATAACAGGAATAGAAGTGTTTTTACTTGAATTGGTTGTAATGTCTGAAAGAATTTGTTGTTTCCTCAAAAGGTTTGCTACAATATAATCATTGAACGAGAGGTGAAACTATTTATACAATAAATAATAAGTTATGAAACGATATACAAGTTATTAAACTAATGCTGTTGTAAAAGCCTAAAGTGTTTCGACAGTATTCCCAGTGTTGGTTGGTTGGTTTCTTGTGTCGGTTGTGCTTACATACTGTAGGGAAAGTGAGTGAGCGAGAGAGGGGAGAGAGAGAGAGCAGGAGAGAACCCATAGATTTTGTATTTGTATGCATTCATTTGAATCATACTGTACTGTACAGTACACCACCATTACTGCAGTATACGATAAACTGTATAACTAGTGCTGTAATACTGAGCCAATACTCAAATAAAAATACGAGTTTATGAGCGTTGCGTTGCGTAAGTCTTACGCCTCTTATCAAACGTACAATATTTGAATTCAATTCGACGTATCAGTGAATAGATTGAAATGAATTTGAAACAACATTACATAAGCGACCGTTACTGATCTCTTCGCCCAGGGTTCATCAACGGTTTTAGTGTGCAAAGCGCAAAATTGCTTTAATCAAAATTAAACAAGTGCTAGATCGCACTCACACCCAATCACAATTTCATATTTAATTTGTATTTTTTGTGGAACTCATTTCTATTCTATTTATCACTTTTTTTTTAATTTTTTCAAACTTTTCCTAACTTTGTGGCAGTTATTCATTAGGACTTCAATGGTTTAACATAACATATATATTTTTTAAGTTTGTTTTTTGTCCATTTTTGCTAATTTAGTGATATGTAGTCGACTAACAAATATCTCTATTTTTTAAATTAACAGTTATTTTTTTATATCTCTTTTTATACAAATTGTTAAACATTTTAAAGTTCAAACAGTGTTTCGTTAAGAAAAGATTATTTTATCGAATCATATATTAAATTCTCTAAAACTTTACGAATCTCTCGTTGTATTAAAACTTATCGTTTGCTAAGTAAGTCATTTGTAATTATAATCCGAATTTAATAAATAAAATGACTAATTATAAAAATTTCAGTTTTGAATTGAAGTGCAACTAATCTAAAAGTGAGACATTTTTTTTTGTTTAATTTTTTAGATCAAATGATTATAAATATAATTTTTAACAATTAATCAAATGTAAGAATTAATTAACTAAAACGAAATTTTTGAATAATGCAATTATTTTACGCCATTATTAGATCCAAACATTGGAAGTGAGGTCAGGAAAGTGAAGCCAATCGACAATACGGTATATATGCGAGAGATTAAGGTATTTATGTATTAATGAGCAAAATTAAGAGGAATGCGTGACATTGAGATGGATTCTCAAACTTTTTCTCATATTAACTATAATTATAAGTTTGAACAATCAAAATCTTTCTCTCTCTCTCTCTCTCTCTTACTCTCCTTCTCTCCCCTCCCCTCCCCCTTTAATATTATTATTATCTAATACTGTATAATAATATTAATAAAATAATTGAACAACTCGTGAGCAGTCGATCACTTCTCAAGTCACGGCTCGCTTTTTATTAATAAGTTTAATGGTATGGCACGAGTGGGAGACAAAGGCCAGTCTTGTGGGCTCTGGTCTTGTATTAAGGGCTAAGGGCTTAGCGAAGGGAAGGGAAGGAAAGGCGAGGCGCAGTTGGTTTGGTCTTCTCGTCTCATATATATACGGAGTGTTGTATTTATGTAGTATTGTTTGATCGGATAGTTTGTTGGTCTACGAAATGCCTTATTATTCTGCGCCATATAATACAAGTGCAGAATATAGTGAAAAAGCTATGCCTTTCGTGTGCTATGCGTTTACCTGTCGAGCGAGTCTATAGAGCTTAGGGTCGCCACTAGTGGCACACCTGGTCCCAGCGCCCGATCCCTTTCGACCCCTCAGCCCCTCATAGGAACGATACTCCAGTTGTTGGTTGGGATACAGAGTAAACGAGTTCTAAGGCTGAGAGCTCTGTCTCTCCCTCTCTCTCGCGTTCACATAAGTCTCTGGTAGAGCTGACATAAGCTCCCAGTGCTAGTGCTGTCTGTGAGTCTCCCACTCTCTGGCACAGGCAGTGTTAGCAGCATTGGGTGAATCTCTCGCTCTCTTTCTCCTGTTCTCTAGTTCTCCTCTCGTGGTTAGGCAGAGGCAGTAGTTCTGGTTCTCCTCATCACTGAACTCAGTTCGCATGCGTCCGATGTGGGCCAACACAAGAGCTGCACTGCTCTGGAGCTGTAGTCGCTGTGAGACTGATTGAAAGTAAGGGCAGTTAGGTTTAGGTTGGCATAAGTGAGCTCTCAGTGCAACAAATACAGCGTATATGCAGTGTTGGAGAAGCAGTTGCAGTCTTGTGAGCACTGGGAGTGGTTCGACAGCGTTAGGTATAGCTCAGTTAGAGTGTGTGTCTGTTTGGAGCTCATAATAAGTCGGCTCTCAGTTCGACAAAAGCTTAACATTTCGTATAATTGAGTCAATCGTTACTTCATATTAGATAGACTTATGCTGTTTGTGCGGCTCAGCCACTAATCAAGTGCTGCTCTTCTGTTCTTCTCTTCTCTTCTTTAACCAGTGATTGGATTCGAACTTTGATAGGATAGGAGTGATTGCGCCGACCATAGCCCTGGCCAGTAAGATGAGCACTTGCTTCTTAATGATACCGAATGGTTTTGTCTCTGCAATGTCTTGCCGTGATATCGGGGGTACTGGTCCGCCGCCCAGGGATAACAATCAACTTCCACCCCATGGCTCCCAATCTGTGCAATCCGTTCGACGCAAACTGTTCGGCGATGTCGACCACCAACAGACCTCTCGGGACCTACAGAGGGAACTGCAGGCCTGCGAAGAACGCGATCGAAACAAATACAACTTTGACTTTATTAGTGAAGAACCCATCAATTGTCCCGATTCTCGATTCGAATGGTCTCAACTCCAAACTGATTCTAATGAATCTGAAGCTAAAGACAAATTATCAAAACAAGAATTTAGTACAAAAATAGACAAATCCAGCGCTCAGTCACAGTCACCCGTCGTCTCCGTCTCAGCTACCATTTCGACACCGACCGGCACCGGCACTCTCAGCCCCTTTCGAGCACCAACATCTGCCACTATTGCACCTGATTCTCAGCCACAGCCCAGTTCTTCAGTTGTGGAACTGACTGCAAAAGTTGGACAAAAGCATAAATTAGTCAATCCGTCGACTCAACCGAAAATCACAGGTATTTACACTCATTTGATTGCAATTATTCAAATCCTCTGTTCCTCTATTTCTCGATTATCAAAGTTTCCACTATTGCTGTCATTGACTGGTTCTGCCATTTGTTAATAAGCATTAATTATTGCTATCTCTCTCTCTCTCTCCCTCTCTCCGTTCGCTTCACTTCTAAATGTTTTCGATAGATATTTCTCATATTTAAAGATATAATTTATTATAAAATATTGTCCTTCACTACTCTATTTGGGCTAAATATAATTGCAGTCGATTTGTTGGCCTCACTCTTCTAGCATATAATCTAATGCAAAGTGTGTCTCATCTAAGACATATCATATAAGAAGTGCATCCATTTTATCATTTGAAGTAACATTTATTGCTTAGATTTGCACAATTTTTACAATTATTATTTGCTTTATTAGTATTTAATCGATTTTTATCAAATGAGTTATGGAATTAGTAATATATTTGTTAAGAATTATACAATTTTTATTGTATATTATTTTAAATTACTATTTCGTTTTCATTGATTATTCGGAATTTGGATAATAATTATTTCAGTAATTCTCTATAACTTAATGGTCCGTAAATTTAAAGCACATGAGAAACGAAAAACTCATTAATTTTATTTCGGATGGCTTTCCATTTAAATAATTATTATTGACTCTAATTATTTATAAAGTAATTTATTATTATAAAATTTTTTTTTATATTTAAGTAAATTGAACCAAACGGCTACTCATTGCGTAAACACTTAAACTTAAATACATTCAAAAGGCTTTGATTTATTGATAAGATTTGATTAAAACATTATTAAAACATTTTATCGGCAAAAAATGAGAATCCATTGAAACCTATTTTTTTGTCTTGTATTCTTCAAAAGCTATAAGCGCTTTAGTACTAAATTATGTCAATTTTTATCAAATAATAAAATTAATACTCGAAATATACATTTAAATAAAACTATTATCTCAACATTTCCTCGTTTTTATAGTTAGATTTAATATTTTTTGGCAAAAATGATTGATTTTAATGTAAATTAAAACTATTTGAGCAACTGTTGGGGCAATTTGCTTTGATTTACCAAATACAGGAATATTTATTGTTCTAATTCTGTTTATAATTTATTATTATATTGTAATATAATGAAAATTTATGGCATAATTAATCAAAACTTTTAAGATTAGAAAAATTTCCTCAAAATGAATAAGTTGTTTAAATTTAGAATCAAATACAATAAATAGTATTAATGCGAGACATACTGACAAAAGACTGATTTATGAGGAAAGTCTACTAAATGATTGTATGCGACAAAAATTGATAATTTAGTTGAAATGATGGTTTGTTCGATCAGTAAATTTTCAGAGAATGCAATTATATTGAATGGGCGGCTATTCGATGCAAATCAAATCAAATCAAATACACAATTCTATTATTATATGTCTATGAATGACCTGTTTTATGCTTTTATATATTGCATGATATAACTATAAATAAGAAGCAGATAGCTTGCGTCTTGTTCGGTTTAGTGTTGGAACTATAGAGTTATTTAACAAGTGATAAGACTAAGGGCAGATTCAAATAATTGTGAGGCAATCGCTGCCTATCTGTATATCAGTATATCTGTGGAGCCACTACTCTAAGACACAAACAGAGAGGCTATGAATAAGGGATTTACTAAAGAAAGAGCTGAGTTGTAGACTCGAGCAGACGTGCAGAGGAGAGCCAACTGTCTCAACAGTGAAGAGATGTTTGAATTGTTGCCAGAGATCAACATTGAGTGCATTGTGTGTAGTGTTGTGTTGTGTACAGTGAGACCACTGCCTATTGCACTGCCTATTGCTATTGCACTGTGTATTGCACTCTTGTGTCTTGTGTTGGACTCTTAGAGCCAGAGTTAGAGCTGGCAGTTGTGTAGCAAGTCTTGCATTACGTGTGCAGAAAAGTAACTTTTCTCAAACATCAATGCAACTGCCTGTGCAATAATGGAAGGTTTGGTCATTCTCTTTATAGTTGATAGCCTTGAGTCGATAATCAGACCTAAAAGATGTTATAGTACTCTCTCTCTCTCTCTCCCTCCCTCTCCCAGGGCTCTCTCGGTTCCCTTCTTGTTGTAGCGCTTCTGTGAGCACAGAAACACTGAAATTATATTTTTTTTATAAGAGATAACAATTGCCGAGAATATGCTTCTCTGTTATACAGTTGGGAACAAAATTCAAATCATAAGGTTTTGTTCAAACTCTTGTCTCAGACTTTTCTCACATAAAAGTATTTTTAGAAATCAAACATAACATAAGCTTTTTGTATAATAAATATATATTTTGTTTCGCCGTTTCTCTCGTAAGTGCACTTCAATTGCTTCTGTCTGTGGTCTGAGATGTAGGCAAATCACGACCACTGCTGCCAAAAACAGCCTAACCCTCGACAGCGGATGCGCTCTTATTCTTATCAGCAATTTCTAGCTTTAATCATAAAATACTTTTAATCATTTGATTAGTTATATGTCTTTCTGCCATTCCATTGCCATATTGTTTATTAAACTATGTCTATCCTTCCCGCCAAAACTGCCTGTGTTGCCTATGCTAGTGTTTGAGCTTAAGCCTGAATCTAAGCCTGTGCCGCACTATAGAAATAAATGGCACTGGTATTGCACTTCACATACGAAGGCGAGCACAGGAGCACTGGAGGGTAGCTAAAGAAATAGAGGATAGAGTGGGACAGAGAATGGGAGCAGTGCTGAAGTCGAGTCTAATATTATACCGAATTTTAGACATTACACATTACACTTGTCATATCCGTTCCCCATCACAATAGCCTGTCCTCTCCTACAGTACATACAGACTAACAGTGCCTAACAGTGTATTGCACTCCACCTAAACACCACTATTTCATACAATATTTATTGCTTTTTATTTTCCATTTCCCCATTAATACCAATATTTTCTAACGAGTTATTGCTTTAGTTTTTGGGTTTGACTCACAAAACAGTTTAGTAAACAAAAAGAAAAAAATATATTCCAATATTTTTGGTGCAGAATAACTCGAAAGTATATTTTAATTTATAAAATACAATCTACTGTACAGTATAGCTAATGTTTGTGTCTACTCACACAAAATTCTATGCAATTTCGTTCAATTTTCTATAGATTGGAGTAATTTTTCAAAGTCTGAGTTGGCTTGATTTGAGCCATTGGGTGGGCCACTAAAAAACATAATTGCAATATTGATTCCTTCATGTGGTGTATGTGTCTGTCCTTCCATTTGTATGAGGAATGCCTGAGTCCAACCTCTCGCCCACTAAATACATCCACTATTTATGAAAGCAATTATTGGCGAATGCGTTCTCTTAATGATTATATACTCTATAATAATGCAAATACCAAACGAACTAAACTACGTTTAGAGCTCTGATCTCTGACTTATGACCTCAGGCTTACACGATATGAACATCTTTTTTGTCTGAGTCTCGCAACAAAATACAATGCATACAAACCCAAACTTTGCATACATTGCACTAATACTTTCTTTAAACTAATACTTTCTTTTCTAAGATTCAAATACTGTTGAAATAGTTGTTCTCAAATACTAATGAAATTGTGTCTAATTGTGTGTCTCTATCCCTCTATCCCTCAAAGCCTTCTTCGACGGCCGGAAGTCCGCAGAGAGCGAGAGGAAACGAAGTCGAAGTGCAGCCCAAGTCGTGGCACACAAAAGACATCGACTCGACTGCTCGTCAGCTGTAGAGCCAGAAGACAGTGACACCACTACTGATGTTACAGATACTGGTGAAGACATCAGTGCTACTATTACTACTACTACTACTGCTACTACTACTGCTATTACCACTACAGGAACTTCGGTCTAATAAACGTATCTATAGTTTTGGTAATGACATCAAAAACTTCAAAAAATACTACAAACACATCATCTAAAGCAGAAATAGAATTCTCTTTGATTTGATTTATCTCTTTTTATATACTAACCAAAGATTGGACGAAATCGATGTCTCTTTTTATATAATTTGATATAATTTATAAATATTTTTATTTTGTTTTCCTTTCGAAAAAATAATCAAATCATGTCTTCATTTAATTAGTTCATTAATTAATATAATTATCATTAATTGATTATATAATATATGGGTGTTGGCGACCGATATGTACCGCTATTATAGATTTCAATATATGTAAGGCTAGTCAAACAAAAATTCGATCTCTTATGACAAATATTTTTTATTATTATTATTATTATTATTTGGAATTTTTTGGCTTTTGTTTATGTCTTTCACGCTTAACATTGATTTAAATTATATTATAAACAATATTAACATAAAAATTGTGACTTATTATAACATTCAAATCAGAATTGTTTGGATTCTATGGATAGGAATTTGTGTGGATAAGACTTATTGGCTTATAATAAAATACAGTTCGGTTTTACCAAACTTGTCTCATTTTTTAACTTCAAAATTGGACAATCACTCGATTGTGTCTCCGTTTTCTAAATTCATGAGAAAATAGATTTCACTGTTGGCTCAAAAAGGTTTCTGTCTATCGATGCGTAAGTAGTGATCAGAAAACGAGCTCTAAATACATGAAAAGTTGGAATAGAGTGAGTATTTGAGTAAGTTTTGCTTCAATTGTATGCATTGCTTGTGTTTTACTAATGCTTTCCTTTTTCTGCAATACAAGTCAGTCCTGTTCTCACATAAACCGGAAAAGTTAAGTAAAAGGGAAAGACATTTGGCTGTGAGAGCGACTGACTCTTGGGAAGTGTGCAGACATGAGAGGCAATTGTGTGTCTTTGTGGACCTTATGTCGGCTCTGATTATATGTTTGCCTTTTTTGGTTTAAACCATCAAAATTAAATTAATTCGTTTTAGTTTCAAATTTATATTCATATTTTCGAAAAATTAACAATTTAATCAATTGTAAACTTGTTAATATATTAATAAATGAAAACATTTCCCGAATATCAATGCATTAAAATTATCTTTTTTTAACCAAATGAAAACTTTAAGTAAATTTTTTGCCACAATCTAATCTGATCTACAGATCAATCCATTTTCAAGCAAAGCTTAACCGATCGATCGATGTGTGTCTGAAACCAAACGGCAAACGCGTCACTAATTTTGTGTAAAGAACCAGAAGAACAGATAGTATTAAATGTGGAAAAGAGATATCGAAGATATTCAAACATCTCTTAACAGGCATTTGCTTTTAGGCTATTTTTCTTTGTCTATTCAAACAATTTTGTCAATTCATTTAAAAGACTGACTCATAACGCGATTTATTGGCGAAGAAAATCTTATTTTTCTGACCGTTTCTGTCAGAGAGAGTGCAGACGTTTTATTGCTAATCAGAACCCAAACCGCAGTCATTTGATCTCTAGGGCACAGATAGATTTGCACAA
>JAQFXP010001556.1:0-18700 GCA_034693685.1 Belba bartosi
GTTCTAATATTTAAACTTTAAAATTTAGCATTATTATCAAAATTATTTGCTTTAAACTTAAAGTTAAAAACAAGTTTATATTCTCATTTTTAATATAAGAACATAAAGTTCAAACTCACCTTATAAGAACATGTTCTAAACTGTGAGGGTTTACGGTAATTTATAAAAAAGCAAATATCAATGTTTTTTTTGTTTAATGAGAGGTAATTTATGTTTATTTATTGGTGGAATTAAATTTTTAAAACAAATTTACATAAAAAAAACAATTTCTAAAATTTTTTCGAAAAAATTTTTTAAAAATTAAAAATAATACATTTAATTTTTTTTGAAAAATGAACATAAATTAATCTAAATATACAGGTATCTGGTTCCCGCTCCTTTCATAGATACTTTGAGTACTTTTTATTTCTAAATTTTTTGAATAAAAGGGGGGCTTTGGGTACCAAAGCTTATTTGCATTTATGGAATAATTGTTTAAAGAGAAAGAAATGTAATGCAAATGTTTAAAATTAGTTAAAAAAAGATCGATTTTAAAATATATAAATAGCTCTGTTTTTGTGCTATCTGTCATTATTTTTGTCATTTTTATTAAAAATTAAATTTTTGTAAATTTTTATTTAGAATAAAGTGAACGAGTAAAAAATTGAAACTAATTTCTAAAATTAGGTTTGAAAGCAACGATGAAATGGGATAATAAAGTGAACATATTTTTATTGATTTATTTCGTTACATCTCTTTCATTAATATGTTTTTTAATGTCCGATAACTTATATAAATATGAAAATCAATATAATTCGCAAAGACTTGTAGACTTAGATCTGTTGAGATATGAACGCGAACTCTGGAAAAGTGATTGTTCACAATGTCTGTGCAATGAACGCACACTCGCAGGTAATTCAATGCAATTAATCAATTATATTATTTTTAGTTAAAACAATAATCTAGACAAGTTTTTAAGCTAAATATTTTTAATCAAATTATTTTTGGGCAAAAAAAGTAAACTTTAAATCCGCAAAACACTTGAGACGAATTCAATCGACAGCTAAAGAAATTTTTAATTACTTATCGATTACTTTCAATAAAACGGAAAAAACAAATAAAGATTTAAAAAATAGAATTTTAAGCCAAGTGAGTGATATGAAAAAGTAAGTAAAAATTAAGTACAAGCTTGATTTTTCAAAGGAGTTGTCAGAACTTTACAATAATGTTTAGGCATTCAATTTTTATTGTTTTCATAAAGATCTATTATGCTTATAATAACATATTATGAAAAAATTATTTTTCTAACTGTAACGATTAATGTACTAGCTTGTTTTTATTCTTATATTTTATTATTAAATTACTGGATAAATTTTAAAAATTTTCTAAAGAGTTAGTTAAGTGAATTAGTTAATCTTAACAAGAAATGTTTTTATTATCAAATAACTTTTAATTGCAAATGATGTTTAAAAAATATAAACGCAAAATTAATGATAATATTGCAAGGTATAAAGATTGGTTTTATTAGCTCTAGTAGTCTATTTAAGTTAATGAAGAGATAATTTGCAATATTTTGAGGTAATAGGCTGATTTTTGCAACAAAATGTTTTTTTTAATAATAAATAAAAGTTACTTTTATCTAGTTATATTAACAATTACATCAACACTTTACCCAAAAAATATTATAAATACAGTATTTTTATTAGATTTTTAATATATATATATATATATATATAATAAAATTTACAAACTGTAAGAAACTATTGTATTTTTGAACGCGCATATTTTTTAATATTTTATTTAAAAGAATAATTTTTGTCAATTTACTACTATACGATAAAGTTAGTTTTTGTTTTAAATAGCGTTAAATTATCTTGTTATTTGAAATTATCTTTGAATAAACTTTATTTTCACTCTATAAATATAATTTAAATGCTAAAAAACTATATAATTATGATGCAAGTAAACTAAATTTATCTGGATTTAAACCAAATTTAAACTAAAGAAGTTGACGGAAGATTACAAAATATATTTGTTTTTAAAAATTATTTTAATTATAATAAAACCTTATGATATAATTTTTTTTAATATGCAAATGTTATTTTTCTATTTAAAAAGTTATGCACATTCAAAAATCAATATATGAAATTTTTACAGTTTGCAGATTTCAAACTTAATTTACAGACAGAATACATAAGATATTTTATTTATTTTTTCACTAACGCATACACGTTAACACAATTATTAATATATTAAAGAAGAATTACTAAATGGTTAAAATATTTATGAAAACAAATTTCTTGTGGCGGGAAATAATGTTTAAAAAATTCAAATGCAAATTTGAAAATATTGGCTTCAAGTTTTGCAACTTTTGCTTTGTCCTTTTTATTACAAATTATATGTAATATTATTTAGTAAAAATATCTCATGTAATTTGTTGTAAATTAAGTTTGAAATTTATAAACTGTAAAAAATTATTGTATATTTAAATGTGCATCACTTTTTTAATTTTTCAATTAGAAAATTAATTTTTCACATTTTTTTTAATTATATCATAAGATTTTATCGTAGTTAAAATAATTTTTTAAAAATAAAAATATTCTGTAATCTTTCGCCAACTCCTTTAAAAGGGACTTAGCATTAATTTTGAGAAAATTTCCTAATTTTGGTCAAAAACCCCCAAAATGTCGAGATAGTGACCTTTTCGCGAATTAAATGCTAGAAGAATAATAAGTGATAATTTTAAAAACAATTTTGACCTAATTTCCCATTTAAAACCCAGTTTAATTGCAGAGTTTGCAAGAGTTGAATCAGTCAAAATTTTCCTGGTTTTGAAAATTGGTATTTATTTGGCCAAAAACGGTTGGAATTTTTTTTGGTAAAAATTTTAATATTTTACTAAATTAATGCTAAATTTGGTTAAATTGCATATAATAAGTGATTTTTAAGTTATTTTAATCGTTTTTAGAAAAAAAAATTCCACCCCTAATCCCCCTTGGTTTCTGGCCAAAATTTTGGAAACACTCTCTCTTAATCCCCCTAGGTTAGCAGACCTTTTCAATTTATGATTAACTATAAGACTCGCCAGAAAGCAGTCAAATGTAGTGATTGCGGTCTTTTGGGTTTAATTCAAAATTAAATAGTTTTTTTTATAAACAATATTGATATTTAAAATGTAATAATTGAGCTTTGATTTGATTTTGATGATATAATATGTCTTATATTTAAAGAATTATTACAGTTTAAAAACTATTGAAATTTGAAAAATCAAGCTTGTACGGGTATACAAATAAATTAAGTTAATTTCGAATCTGTTTCCACTCATATAAAGTGTAATTGAGTTGGAAGTGGAGAAAGCGAGTGAATCGCTTGGAGTGAATCGGTTTAAGAAGGAAAGACTGACTGCAATAGCAAAGCAAATATACACTAAAATAGATAAACTGCAAAACCCGGCCAAACATCTCTGCAATAGCGTTCGGAAACAAATTTGCAAACTTAGTGTCGACGCCGGCTTTGCCTCCGGAATACATTCGATTTTATGGTGTTTAGTGTTGGGCTATTATAACAATTCGACTGTAGTTTTGATTTCGGATTGGGCTAAATATTTCGGGCGAACTCCCGATACTTGGGAGCGAATATTTTTATCACTTTTTAATTCCCGATCTCGCGAGCACTGGAACGACATTTTTATACCGCTCAGCACTACTTGTGATTACAAAGATTTACCTAAAGATCAGCTTAAAGTGACTGAAGTACCCAATACTGTAATCCATCGAAAACTGATGAATCAATTGCCGAAAAAGTTTGGTTTAGAGTTGATGGACCTGTTAGACAATCCTAACTCGTGGTTTCACTCGCAATTTATTGGTTATATACTTCGACCGCAACCAAGACTTCAAACATATTTGAATGACTTTAAAGAGCAAAACAATTTCAAACATCCCATTGTCGGCATTCAGGTGCGACGGACTGACAAAATCAGTTATAGAGAAGCGCTTTATTACCCGTTATCTGATTATATGATTTACGTCAATGATTATTACGAGAAATTAGAATTGACTCAAACAGTGTCTCAAAGACGGGTTTACGTCGCGTCTGATGACCCGTCAGTATTGCCACAACTTGAGAAAGAATATCCAAATTATGAGTTTCTTGGAAGCGCTTTAAACGCAGAAATAGCTTCGAGTCAATCGACCAGATATTCAAACGCTTCTCTTTGGGGTATTCTTACCGATGTTTTCCTATTATCAGAAGTCGATTATATTGTTTGTACTTTCAGTTCTGCCGTCAGTTCTTTAATTCTGTTTGAATTCCAATGCAATTAAATAATCAATTATTTTGAATAGATATGCCGTTTGTCATATGAATTGATGCGATATAAGCAAACCGACGCCTCATTCCAATACCGGTCCCTAGACGTGCCATTCCATTATCACCACTCTCTCACTCCCGTCAGAACTGTTGTTTATAATCATTTGGCGAAAACTAGCGATGAGTGGAATCTGAAAATAGGCGATCGTTTGCACGAAAGGATTCGGTAGAATAGGATTGTTGTATTCAAAAGCAATTGATTCTAATTTGACTTTAATTTAATTTAATACTGAATTAGGGGTCGATTCACAGAATGGTTTGATCAGTCGATCAATGGCAGGGGTTGGGACTCGTATTTCTATGCATCCAATCTATCAAATTCTCATTCGACGCAATTTTATAAACTCTATCCAATCTATAAAGTCTATGACGACATCGATTTGGTTTGATTTGGCGACTCATTCACCACTTATGTGATGCACCGGAAATACATTCAACGTATCCGTCCGTTGCAACTGATGTTTGAGTTATATTGTATGATACATACAGTTCCTTCTAATCGATGACACATTCTTTAATCAATGCTTTCCATCAGAAATGCAATAAAAATAAATAATTTTTTGTTAATGAAATAAAATCTTTAAAATTTCATTAAGTTTTAAAAATTAATTGATTAATTCATTTATTAGCAAAAGTCTCGTTATTATATGTAAGTAATGTTTGTTTTTAAATTGATTAAATAAATTCAAATAAAGTTTGTCTCTGTTGGCACAAATAAATCAGTTATTTGTTAAACTTTTAACAAATAAAGTGTAAGAATACAAAAATATTAATAGTTTTAGTTTTTAGAATAACATATAACTTTTAAGCTTTTAACTAAATAATTGTACAGGATAACTGTTAGATTTCAGATAATTTAAATTTAATTAAAACGCAATTTTGTTAATAAATTATTTGTAAATATTATCAAAAGAAATGGAAAAATGCAGTCAAGACATAAGCAGTCGGTTCTCTTAAATCCAGAAGAAAATGCGGCCATATTTTCAACCCTAAGTCGGAGCGAAACCGCTTTGTCGACTGCTGTCATTCAACTACTCTTAAGCTGTTCCCCAAACCACAAAAACTGGCAGTTGTTCGGCACTGGAGTCATGTGTTTCGTCAAACATAACATAAAGAGATCCTATTATTTCCGTTTATATGATTTCGAGTCTAAACGAGTGCTGTGGGAACAGGAGATCTATTTGGATATAGACTACATGAGTCCAGAGCCATGTTTTCATAGCTTCGAAGCCGATCACTGTATGGCTGGACTCAACTTTGCCGATCAAAGAGATGCCAATCAGTTCTTAAATGTTGTGAATGAAAAGTCTAAACTAATTCAGAAAATGTTTAAACAATTTGAAAAACAGAGAAATTCGGAAAATATGGACAAAGACTGCAATTCGATTGAAAACAAAAATAATTTCTCACTGGAAGTGCCGAAAGTGTCTCCAATTAAATCACATTCTTTGGAAGTACTGCCAAATGCGAAAAGATTTTCGTTTCGGATAAAATCAACAAAAAATTCAAAACCAAAACCAAAGATCAGTAAATTAGAGATAGGAATGCCTACAAACTTTAAACACATCCAACACATTGGTTGGAGTCCCACCACTGGATTTGACTTCAATGTAATCGATCCAAAACTTAATAATTTTTTTCGAATGGCCGGCATTTCTGCGGATCAATTGGATGACAGCAACACAAGAAAATTTATATTTGATTTTATTGATACACACGGAGGCATTGAAGCGGCCATTCAAGAGGTGCCCAAACCGGACAAAGTTTGTATTAAATATATTATTAATATTTATTTAATAATTGTTGTATTAATATTAAAACTTGTTTTTTAATTAAGAATATTAAATCTGATGATGAAAAAGAAGTTAAACACGAAGTTAACAAAACTGCATTCTCCGAGCAAAAATTACCTAGACCAATTAGTCGTTCTCCATCTGACCTTCCTCCACCCCCACCGCCACCACCGCCACCACTTCTGACTGTCTTAACCCAAAAGAGTGATAATTTGGAAAAATCAAAACCGATTGAGAGCTCAGTTTCGACGAATTCAAACACCATTTTAGCTGAAAATGATTGCGGAAGGAATGCACTGTTAGAGCAAATAAGAGATGGAATTAGTTTAAAAAAAACCAAAACTATTAAAAACCAGATTAAGAGCTCGACTTCGGTTGCGGCCAAATCTGGGAACCCTTTGGCCAACGCCTTATCCCAAGCGCTTGAAAATCGTTTTCGAGTCAATCAAATGAATGACTGTTTGTCCGACGATTCAGACACTAATTGTGATAATGATATCAATGAATGGAGTGATTGAGTGTCTCAAATACAGTATGTTTTAAAACTTTAAATAAAGTACACTGTATTGCTAATGTACAGTATAATTATATAGTATATCTTAACGGTGTTTATTTATTTATAGGGAATGAACATTGATTTCAACTGATGACGCAATTA
This sequence comes from Belba bartosi, assembly GCA_034693685.1. NCBI lineage: Eukaryota > Metazoa > Arthropoda > Arachnida > Sarcoptiformes > Damaeidae > Belba > Belba bartosi. The sequence goes on from JAQFXP010001556.1 coordinate 6,802, forward strand.
CTATTTTAAAGTTAAAAATTAAATTTTTATTCATTATTTAATTAATTTTTAATTTTTAAACGCGCGTCTACTGACCAGATCAGTAAATCAGACCAACCACTGAAAAGTGGCCATAATTTATAAGTCGTGTTTAAAAATTTACTTAAAAATTAATTAAATAATGAATAAAAATTTATACCAACACGACTTGCAAAACTCAAATTTAAAAATTAAACAATGCTTTTATAACTTATCATAACCCGTAAATCACAGGTTATGGCATAAAAATATTATTTAATTTAAACTTTAAAAAAATTATTAAATAAATCGAATTAAAAGTGAAAGGAATGGAAAGATGGGGCATTTTGAACTAATTGTTATAGATTTTAATAATAAATAAATTAATTACAGTTAGCCTCAAATTGGATATTTGGGTAGAGAAGGGTTTATAAAAGGATTGGCTATAAAGTTGACATTTGCTTTAAGTTTTTAAGGATTACAACAACGAGTTAAATAATAATAATTTAAAAATTAAATGCTAAATAATACACAAAAACACTTTTGCATTATGCTTACACTTAAACTAGTTAAAAGTTAGTTAAGTTTGGAAAAGTGCAAAACTCATCCAACTTTCAAACAGTTAAGTTATTTCATATTTTCATGCTAAGTTACTTTAACCCACATCCGGGTGCTAACTTAGATTAGGTCACTGTCTTACTGTATGTTATCCCTACACTGTCTACTGGTGCCAATTTATAACTTAAAGTAAAAATTGTAAGAATTTCAGTGATTTAGTCATTGTTGTAATTGTTGTAATTGTTTTAGATTTAAATTTTGATAAAATAAAAAATTAATTTGTTTAAAAACAATGTTGTAGAATTTAATCGAAATAGACATGTACAGTTAAATGGATCAATGGATTTTAATTTATTGCAAGTCATTAAAAAATATTTGTGTTAATCCATTATTTTGTTTTATTATATTATTATTTTATTATTCTATAATTGAATTGAAAAAGAGTAGAGATTAGTGTTAGAGTAGAAGCGAATCATTTCCATAGCAACAGAATAATGCATTGCTTTACAGAATTTGGAGAATCGAAACATATTTGAGTTTTCAGTGTTTCTCTAAATAACTTTTGCCGACATTTTCATTATTATTGACAAGAATTGACTCAAATTTTAAATTTAATTTATATGAATCGATAAGTAATTAATAATCAATGGAATGTCAATCTGAAAGAACTTCGAGTGAAGAGCCGTTGTCTTCGAAGGCAAACCAACCGATTGCTAATCCAAGCGGTTGTGAACGCAATACCAATGATGTTGTGGTTATCTATGAATACGAGGCCGAAGACACCCATGGTGATTATGACCTATCAATGGACGGCATTCTTCTGAACGGTTGTTCCCAATACTTATTCAAATTCTCAATAATTGTTTTGCCGATTGTATTCTTAATGGTTATTGTGATCGGAATTTTTGAAACTGACTCTAAAAATGATGAATTGCGCTGTAAGGTGAGTATTAATCATACCATACCATAACATACTACAGTATCATATATTAATACATATTATGTTAATAAATAATAACTATACTGTATTTAATCTAATAAATTCAAATAAATATAATTTTAATATAAATATTAAAATTGATTTAATACTAAAACAGATCGGTCGGGCATTTATAGTGTTGGGCATATCAGTAGGTCTTTTGGCACTTTACTTCTTGTGTCGCTACGGCTTTCATATCAGAAGTCTATATCGAGAGGACAGCAGACGTCGTGAACTCGAGAGACAGAACCAGAACCCAGAGCTCGATATTAGTAACTTAGCGAAGAATAAAATGTCTAAAAAACAACTGAAATATTTGATACAAAATCCGTGGCATAGAGTCCACGAAAATGAGCCGAAAGAGCAATATTCAAATCACGTGAATGTTTACGTCGAAAATGGATTATATAAGTCATTCGATGATATCATCTAAATCTCATTTAATTCAATTAATTTTTAAATTCTTCACTCAATCCAACCGTAAGCAAAGTTATTGTCATTTAGAGAATTCAAACACATTTGGCCGGGAGGGCAGGCAGAGGAGAGGGGCTGACAGACAATGAGATAATAAAACAGAGTTGTTAGATTTAAGACTTAACTTCTATTTGACAAAATAAAATCAATAATATATTTTATAAATTAATTTGAAATTAAAAACGTAAAAGATGAAAATATTGTTGGCAATACTTTCGTAAGTTAATTTTAAAAACATTTTTATTCTAATTAAATAATTTTGTCAATACCCTCTTGGCCAAACTCTGCTTTTATAACAGAATTTTTTTTATATGTACAACTATAATTATTGTATAAAAACAAAATTATTTCAAGAGTAATTCGCATAAATAGATTTAAATTAAAGCACAAAAAGACTTATTATGTTTTAATAACTAATACAAATTCAAATTTAAATTAAACTATTGATATAAAAAACAAACAAAATAAATAAAATTATGAATGTCTTATGTGAAGCCTTACACTTGCAGTAAACAAGACAAATTCTTAATTATAATAGATTAATTAATAGTTTTAAATTAATTAAATTTTAGAGTATTTTGCCAAAAATTATAAAATTTTAATGGTTAATAACAAGAAAATTCTCAACAATTATCACTTTAAGTTTGTTTAAATTGTATTTTGATTTATTTTAATTTGTTATAAATTTTTATTATAAATATATCTGTGACTGACTAAGTCCGGGTTTATTGTTTACGGATTTAAAAAATTTAATTACTGTTTTTGAAAAATTTTAAGCAATTAAAAATTAACATTATTGGTTTTAGCCGCAATTGGGGACGTTATAGAGTTTTATATCTGTTGTGTTTAGAAATAATTTGTAATAAGATTGTTTGCCATTTGATTTCAAAAATATTATTTTAGTTCTTATTATTTGTAAATTATGTTTTTAGTTATTTTAAATAATTTTTGCAATGCCAGTATTTATGATAGCCAAAATAACACTTTTATCCATATTAAATTTATAGCCTAAAAGCCCCCTAACGCCCCCAATTGCGGCTAAAACCAATATAGCTAGTCTTTAATTTCTTTGATTGTTTAAAGAACTGACTCTTTGAAAATTAATATTGATTTAAATTATCGTTAAATTAAAATAAAGTTTTTTATCAAATAATATTGATAAAAATACATGTACAATTAATAAAACATAGATTAGTAAACGATGAAATTTTATAGCATCTAAAAATGAACTTTATTAATTGATAAAAAAATTAATTTAACTAAAAATAATTTCTCAGAGTCAGATTAAATCTCATTCACTAAGTCAATAATACAAATTAATTTTATTTTATAATTAAGTTTACTTTTAAATTTTAACAAGATCTTAGTATCTCACTTAAAACTGTAAAGCAATTTGCATCTGACTCATGTTAGTCTAAATAATTCTGTTGCATTAATTTTAAAGTTCCCATTAAGCATTATATTGTTTCGTTTTTTATGTCACCTTGGTCTATATTTATATACAAATATACAAATTACATTAATTTTTTACAATAATAATTCTATTATATTTAGACATAAATTAATTAATTAATTAATTAAATTAGTTTGGCAGAACATTAAGGTGTTTAGTTTCTAAATAGAAACAACTTGTTCTTGTTATTTTAATTATAGGTTTTAGTTTAAAATTTCAATATAAATAATTTTAACTGATAAGTGAGAACTCATTATTCCTTATAATTACAAACATATCATTTAATTTATATTAATTTATAAAACTGGATATAATTGAAATGTTTTATAACTTGATTAATTACTATATTTTTTAATCACTAATATTATACATTAGTTATTGATATTGTCAATATTTTTTGTATTAATAAAAAAATGATAAATTAAATATTGCATAAACATTTATTTAAATATTAAATTATTTATTTCATTTTTAAATTTTATATACTTGTACGATATATAATACAAAATTTTATTATTACCGTATTACCTCAAATATTAGTGCATGTGCATATAAGATGAGCTTGGGCTTCATGTAATTTTAATCTGGGATACTTAAAAATGAGAAAACAAATCATTTTTGAAAATAAATTTTGAGAAAACAAAATAAATAAACAAATAATTTTTTATAAGAAACATTAAAAATTTAAATTCAAAAGTTAAAGCTATGAGTTAACGTTTAAAGTTATCTCTAAAGTTAAAGATTTAGATTAAAGCTATCAAAAGTTTGAAACTTATTAAAAACTAAAATAGAAAAAAATTATGTCTTTATAGTAACATATATTAAATTTTAAATTTAATATATATTTCTATTAGTTTTGAATATTTGTGTATAAATAAAATACACTTGAATTAATTGTATTTAAAATGAGTTCTGCAAATATTTCAAATTAATAATTAATAATAAATCAATTAAATTTTTAAGAAAATTGTATTCATTAGATTATAAATCAAAAGTTTTGAAAAAATAGAAGAAATTAATAAAAATAAAACTAAAACAGTAAATTATTTTGCTATTCCAAAACAAAATGTTACTCATTGGATAAAAAGAAAATAAAACAAAAATTATATATTTATTCAATAATATTATTAAATTTTAAGTATTAGAACAATTTGAGTTAATTATTGAAGTTTTGGTTTACCTCATCTTGTAAGTACATATACAGTCACTATTTAACGAAAGTGCCGAACAGACCCGAAATCATACAGTTTTTATTGTCGGCGAAGTAATAGAAACTTTGTCTAATTTAAAACTGATGTCATCCCTAAATTAATTTTTATTTTTAATCACTGATTTAATTACAAAGCTTAAATTTGTTACTTTAATTTAAACTATTAACAATATAAAGTATTAAACATTGAACTATACAAATATTAATATTATAAATATTGTTTATTTTTAAAACTTAAAGTAAATTTATATAGTATAAAAATAATTAAAACTTATGATTTTTTGTTTTATTCGACATTAATTTTTGATAGATTTATTAATAAAGTTTTTGTAGACAAAACGTAGCCATAGTCGCCACCTACTACAATCTATAGAACCACCAGAATCGCCACGGATTCACCATGTCTGTTTATTACTTTTGACATAAGTGTGATTTATATAAATGCAATAAACTTAAGAAATAAAAATTAATTTTCAAAAGTGACAAATATAGACTAATTATAAGTGACTAGCTCCCCGCTAACACTCAACTATCCTGACTCCTATTAAAATGTTAGGTATGGCTTATATATAGAGTAAAGGGAGAGAGACGACTCAACAAACTCGGAGAGAGACGACTAACACATTAATCAGGCATTGTGAACGGGGGGAAGGGGCGGCAGCCAAAAATCCCTTCTGATTTTAAAAATTGACATGTTAGCATTTAGTCCGAGAAAAGATACCGCCCTCGACGATTTTTGTTTAAAATTAGAAAATTTTTTCTAAATTAGGTTTAAATCCAGTTAAATTAGGTAAAATTTTATCATAAATATATAGGTATTTTGAGCGTTTTTGGAAAATCCCTCCTCTGATCCTCCTGGGCCTTCTCAATCCCTGACATTAATAATTTAGTCATTATGTCATGACTCATTAGTTAATACAAAAGTAATAAAAATTTGATTAATAGTATAAAATCATAAATAGAATTCATCTATAGCTGATGACACAGTGTAGACATTTCATAACATTATCATTATTTGAATTATCATATTCGATATTACCAATCTAAATTCTGCTATTTTAATTTTATTTTTATGAAACACGTGAATAGTCACTATATTCTGTAACATAGAAAGCATTGAAACGCCTGAGACATACGACATATACAACTTATGAGAATTGAAATTTATGGCTAAGGAATAAAACGTCGGTTTGAGGATCGAATAAATCCGATTTAACAACGGGATTTTTTAAAATGTATTAAGATCATGTTGTTTAATCTTGTTTAGTAATTTATTTTCAATTATCTACTAGCAACAATTTATAATTTATATATCTAATATTTTCATCAATTTATTTTAAACAAAACTAGTGAATAGACCACAAATTTTTAATAATAATTTCAATAATTTGTAAAAAATAAGTATTTAATATTAACTTTTTTAGAAAATGTTATTTTATCCTGGTATTGATCAACTACAATGTAATTATCACTATCCTGTATATTATAATTAAATTACTTTTTTTAACATTAAAAGTTTCAACTATTACTAATTTGAACATATTAATTTAATTAGCTAACTTGTAAGAAGGATTAACTAAATATTTTTATAATTCAAATCAATTGTTTGTATTTATAATTTACATTATTTACAACTAATTACAAATTATTCACAAAATGTTTGGACAATGTATTTAATTACAATATCAAACAATTATTGATATCTATATTGATTACAATTATTGATTGACTCATAAAACAGTCGAGAATTGAGTTCAACTGAATTCAAGTGCAGGTCTTCCCAATTCTGACGGCCTCTTCATAAGTTGGTGGAAAGTCATAGTGAAAATTGCGGTCATTTCCGACAAATCTATCTTCAATTGGTATTAAGTCGACGACAAAATCATTGCAGTTCTCAAAGAATAATTCGATCTGATCTGTGGCGCGCTCTAAGTCAGACAATAGGTTCTCCTGAGTGTTGGTGAGCGCCAAGTCGTCAAAAGAGGTTTCATTATTTGAGTCAAGTATTTCGCTCTCGTATTCCAAGTCATTAATCGTCGCTTTGTTGGGATCGGAGCCAAAAGTGGCCAAAATTAAGACTATTATGAATATAATGGCCGCAGAGAACGCGAGTAATGCGAACTCATATAAAGTCCTGATTAGTGTCGGAACTTCCAAATTGTTTGTCATTACATAACAGCCGCATATTATTAGCATTACGTATATCGGTATTACAATAACACAGCACCGGAATAGTAGATACGAATACCATAGCTTATCGATTGCTTTTTTAGCTTTCATACAATACATCATTACTTCGATTACAATATATTTGAATTGATTTGAATTGATTTGAAATCAAAATCAGTTTGAAATTTGAATTTAGTTTTTATTTTTGTCAAATTATGACACTTTCTGTTTATAATACATAGAATTTAGTATTGATTCGAATAAATGCAAAACTTCGTTGAGTTCTGCGAATTAGTGCTATTTTGGGCACAACTTATGTTCGTTTCAATACAAGTTAAGCCCTATTTTGGTTGAATGCAAACAAATTGTTTATATATTCTATATTTAAACATTTGCACAAAAATCGTGAAATACATGAAAAATAATTTAATAATAATCTGTTTTACTTCAAATTAAAACATTAAATGCTTAACAAAATAAATAACAAGCACAAATTATTATTCTATAATCTAATTGCTTACAATATTTTAATACTTTATTTGTAGTCTTTGTTTAAGTTAAATAATTTGTAAACAATTAAAAAATTCTTAATATATTAATTATAAATTATAATTAAATATAAACCTTAACATTAAATTGCATTACATTTAAATTTCAACATTTATTTTGAATAATTCCTTATAATAACTAATCGAATGATCGAGTCCTGAGTTTTCAAGAATTTTCGAATATTTATCAAAAATATCGTCAAAAAAGCTCTGATTCTGTTCGACATTAATGAGTTGTCTTTTAATACAAACCGTCGAAAGGAGTACTGCTTTTTCGATATCGAATTTAATCAAAGTTTGAATTGATTTTAAATATAATTTTAATGATATCAAGACAATGACTGCTGTCTTGTATTTATTTTCTGTGATCAGATGTTCAGCAAATCTGCGCATTATTTCAATGTATTCATCGCCGGAAAGAGTGCACTAAATGTCAATAAAAATATGAATCAAAAACATTCAAAACATTCAAAACATTCAATAATCAAAGTTAGACTCACTTTCGCCAAACAAACCGATTCGAACCACTTGTTAGCGCTTTGGAGGTAACGACAGGCGTCTTGTGTTTTGCCGATCAGACACAACAACTGCGAGCCCTCACTAACCCTTCCGTTTGCAATCAAATTGGTCGCAACCAGTTTGACCACCGGATGAGCGGTTGAGTCATCACTGTTGGAGTGGAGTGAAGCGATCAGACACGCCCTCAAAGCGTCCAAATAGTAGTCGTTGACTGAGGGCTCGGTTTCCAGAAGGAGTTGAACCGCTTTTTGGGGTCGATTGAGAAGAAGAAGCAATTCATAGCACATCTTGTTTTGATTGTAATTGTTTCGAATCGACTCCAAAAGCGACGCCTTTTCCGATTGTATTTCAATGTAATCGCTATTATCCAGACATAAGTCGTTATTTCGATCGAGTCTTTCCTTTCGATCAGACATTACATACGATACGGTTTTCCAGAACTGATAGCCTTCTGAGTCATTAAACAATTTCGAAATCATTATATTCCTCTCAATGTCACACTCGGGTAGTTCTGGTCCGCCATTCCATTGGTTTAAAATCAATTTAGACTTTAATATAAATCGAGACATTTGGGACAATAAGTAGAAATTAATTGAATTTAAATTCATTTCTTCTGATTCTGACTCTTCGACAATCAGTTCAGACATCGAAGACGTGTATTGTTTTAGTTTCATATCTGTTATGAATATCGTTCCCTCAGAAGTGGACAGAACCGGCCGATCACTGGCCGCCCAATCGATGTCTACTATTTTAAAGCTGATATCTCGCGGATACTTGAGTTGAGCGTTCAGTTTGAAGTCTTTTATGTCCCAAATATCAACGCCATCGTTGAAAAGCATTAAGAACTTCATATTACCCCTTCCGGGCCCAAATCGAATCTTTTTTATAGAGCCGCGATGTGTCGGTTCTATTTTCGATATCTTCTTCTTCAGGTCCCACACATTTAGGTTCCCAATGGCGTCGCCCAACAACACCTGATCGCTCTTCCACGCAATACACGTTATATTAGCACTCATTTCGGTGTCGGGGGGTATGACTGCATATGAATGGATATACAAATTAGAAAATTGCAAAACAAATGCCTTTCTTTACCCGTAATCTCCTTAACTATATTGCCTTCAATCGAAAAGTGGTATAACTGTCCGCTTGTGTTCGTAACCACAAAATTCTCTCTCGAAGGCAATTGGAATGTTATAGCGTTTGAGTCATTGTTTTGCAAATTATTTTCAATTCGTTTGTTGTAAAGAGGACTCCACTCAATGGCAGTGACGGCACAGAACTGTTTGGGCATAACCCGGAGCAAAGCTAAGCTCTTTAAGTCCCAAATCTCGAACGGGTCGTCTTTGAACGAAATGATCAAATATTGCTTCAAATGTGAAATTCTAAGCGATTCGATTGGCGACGAATCGGTGTTCTTCTCAGCCCTCAATGCATAGGTAGCGCCCGAATTGACTTCAGTTATGTTCAGTTCATTGTTAGTCTTACCCGAATGCGGGGATATGTTCGGGAAAGCGAATGATATGAATGTCTCTAAACCCGTCCACTCTATGCCTCTGACGGCAAATGAATGAATACTTAACTCTTTATCGAGAGATGAATGCAATAGATTCCAGACCTGAACCGTTCCACTCGAGTCTCCGACCGCTAACAGAGGCTTATGTATTGGCCAATTGCGAAGAGTGACTGCCGGACACATTCGGATCACATGAGGACTGGAATTGAGCGCTGGAAACATACTTTGCATTAAAATGCGGTATTTTTTAGTCTTCTTTGTTTCAGTTGTCAAATAGTCTTTGGAAGCAATAATATCACAAATATATGGACAACAAATCAAGTCTTTGTTAGGTTTAGCACCAATTTTGTGAACTTTCTTAATCACTATTCGTCCGTTATTTAGCAAAAGAGCAACATTTGTCTCATCTGTTGGAGACATAGAATACCCAAATATTTTGTTCTGTTTTATAAGTCTGAGTCCATCCGATTGGCAAAGATTTAAATAACTGATCCTAACATCAGCGCTGCCTTCGTTTGCATCAGTTATCACTTGTTTCTGAAACAAACGCAACGAAACGGTTCCAAAATCGTGACAAACGAAGAATGCATTTCTATTGACACATGAAAACACACTCAAAATATTGGAACAGTTCCTCTCGAGTGGAACACAACATATGATCGCTTCGATCGACAAATCGATTAATAGTATTTCGCGACTAAAGACAACCAACACTTGATTTCGAACCGACCGATGAAAGCAAATCTGAATCCATTCGTTCGACACATTCGAGTCATTCGTTTTGTCCGATTTTACCGAAAGAGTATATTTCAAAACCAAACCATTATTTTTAGTCGAATTATTGGTCAAATTCGAGACATTAATCGAGTATTGCTTCAATGGTTTGCTCGGAAATCGGTTTGGCCTGAGATCGTCCGCCGATGCAAAACAGCATTCATTCGATTTAATTCCAAACAAAATATGGCTTTTATTAAACGGATCCAAAGATAAACTTTTGAGGTTTAAGTCAAAACTTTTCGACCAAATAGTTTCACCGAATTCAGTGTCGAATAGAACTAAATTGCGGTTTCGATACAATACGAGTAAATAGTTTTGAAGACTTTTATCGAAATTGTCTTCAAAATCAATCCATTCAAGGCTTTCAACAAATTTGAGTTCTTTTGTACCACTAATTAGTGTCAAAACAGAGCCTTCGCTGACATCCCATACAATGATTGTTCCGTTTGTGTCGACCGAACATAACTTGAGTTCAGTTGTAGGACACCATCGAAGCAGACATACAGACGAGTGATGTCTGTGAAGAGCTGTGAAGCCAATGAGTCAGACATTAGTGGTCTTAAGAGGAATGCATTGCAATTAATACATACTTTGATAGACTTTAAGACACTTAACAGCGTCGACAATAACGACCCGATTATAAGATCCAAAAGCAATCAATCCGTTGGCCGACCAGTCGATCGCCGATTGGTTCGATTGCGTCAAAACTCCGGACAGAGTTCGCGGACTTATGTTCTGAATGACGGGCTTCTGAACTGAAGACTGATTGACACTCTTGTCTGCCGTATCGACATTACTCTTCTCCGATAATAACTCCAATTCCAAGCTTTGGTTTTCGGTTGAAATCATTTTGTTTTAAATATTAGTCTTAAATAAAATAAATCAAAATCTAATCATTCGTTTGCCGAAAATCAAACACTTTTTATCTATAAACACAAAAAAGAATTACGTTTTGACTTAGAAATAAAAAAGTATTAAAACTAATAAAAGAAATTGATTTTTATTGCAAATAAAAAGACGTTATTAATGAAGAAAATTTACTGAAGGAAACATATGTTTTTGAATGCAATTCAGTGAAAGAGTGAGTGAATTATCGGAAGATTGAAATTAAAAACTATTAAATACTATATTTGAAGTAATTATAGTTTAGTTTAGTTTAGTTTAATTGGTTAAACACTTTAAACTGTTTTGAAAACAATATAAATAATTGAATTAATAGTTTGAGAGAAATGGCAGCAAATAGTGAGCCTCAGAAGGGATCGAAAGCTCACAACAAATACGATATAAGCGATGAGACGTATGAAGACATTCGACAGACGTTTGAGTCTTTCGACACCAAAGGCGAGCATAAGATCGAAACAAAACAATTGAAGTTTGCTATCAGAGCCCTGGGCTTCGAACCCAAGAAGGAAGGCATCAATAAAATGATTGAACAAATGGATAAAAACAAAACCGGATTTATATCTTACGACGACTTCGTCTCACTTATGGCCAAACGATTCACCGAAAAGGACACAAACGATGAGATTATGAAAGCGTTTGAGTTATTCGATTTCAACAAATCCGGAAACATATCCTTCGATGACCTGAAACGGGTCGCCAAAGAGTTGGGCGAAAACCTGTCCGACCAAGAGATCACCGAAATGATCACTGAAGCCGATAGAGACGGCGATCAACTCATCAATTCTCATGAGTTTCTTAG
>JAQFXP010001557.1:0-18699 GCA_034693685.1 Belba bartosi
GTGAAAATTAAATAGATTTTATATAAAACACGTTTAAAGTCGTTTCAAAACAGCTGAACCCCCCTTCTGTACATATAATTAACTAAACACGAATAACTTAACATTTGTCAAATCATAAAATAAAATAAGTCATTTGGCTTTATTCCACAATATTATTTTAACAATACAATTCTTATAAAATTAAAAAATTATAATTTTTATGTATTTAAATATTAAATATATAAATAAAAAAATCCGGAATTTTATTATTTTTAATTTAAAAACAAATTTAAATAAATATTTATTTACATTATATTAATTTATAATGTAAAATGCATTTTAAATAATAAATTATTTTTGCTATAATTTTTATGAAACATTAAAAACAAATTTATATTTAAAAAATACATTAAAAATAGAATTATAATAAAATTGTAACTAAATCATAAATATTTCTTTAATTTTACAAACAAGTTTATTCTATTAAATTTTGGTATGATACCAAACTGGGTTAATTTATATTATTTAACAAAACAAATCTAATAAATTTGAAAAAATATATTTAAAATTGTTTTATTTAAATTAAGAAAAAATTATTTTATTAATTTAAATTTATATTAATTTACATTATATTACTTCAGAAATTTAAATGCATTTTGATTAAAATTATATTTTGTAATAATATTTTTTTAAAACATTTATGACAAAATTTATATTTAAAAAATAATATATATTAAAAATAGAATTATAATAGAACTGTAATTAAATAGTAAACAATTTTATAATTTTATAAAACAAGTTTATACTATTAAATTTTGGCATATAACAGCTGTTATATATATTTTAACGTAATATTTTAACGTGACTATTTTATAAATAACTATAATTATAACGTACTAAAATTATAAATTGCACAACTTTAACTTTGCAAAAGCAAAATTTAATATTTTGCAAGAACTAACAAAACATATGCTTTTGTCTGGCATTGGCTGATAATAAAAATCAAACAACAAAATTACCGACAAAATATTTGTTGTAATTTTCAAAGTTGTAAATGTTAAATAGTAATTGTTATTTTTTATAATAAAAAACATTAATTGTTTATTATGCTGTATAAATAATTTATTTCAATTTTAATACATGTATATTTGAAGAAATTATAAATGTTTAATTTATATAAAAAATTATAGGCTTTAACTAGTACTTTTTGTATTTTTAAAAAATAAAACCTGTAATAAAATATTATTTTTTAAATTATTTATCCTCTAATTTTGTAAATAGTTGAAACTCCAATCATTTTTGTTAACAAACATTATAAATTATTTGTGCAAATATAAAAAATTGTATAATTATTTAATTTTTAATAAATTATTTTAACTCAATTGATAAAATTTATATTAATTTTAAAAAGGGATATACTGAAATTTATTCTAAAACTATATTGCATGTTTGCAAACTTGCTATTTTATTAAAATAATCAATAAATCGTTTTTTTAAGAAACAGTGATTTAAATCTATTTAGAGTTTATCACTTCACCGTGATGATTATAAATATTATATTAATTTTTAAAACACAAACTTAAAAAACTAATAATTTATAATTATTTATAGTTATAGTTCTAACGTTGTCTAAAGATTGTTTGTAACATAATTCATTACTCGTTTTGGCTTTAATTAAAAACAATTACATAAATAATTAAAAAAATTTAAATAGCTGACAGAGCTTTGTATCATTTCAATGGAAAAGTTGCATCAATTGACATTGTAATAACGAACACAACAATATTAAACATGTTTAATAAAAGTTTTCAAAAATGCAAAAATAATTTAAAAACTTTAAGTAAAAAATTAAATAATAATGGAATGTTATTACCAATTACTAATATAAATAATTAATTGTTTTAACAATATAAATAATATCTCAAATAATTTAAACCAATCCAATAATTAACAACTTAGACTTACTTTTTAATAAAATAATACAAAATTTAATATATTAAACAATAATAATTTTTAGTTTAAATTTTACATTCAAAAGATAAAAAATACTGAATCTGTGCCAGCAATAAAATCACTTTTTATACAAGAAATTTTCAATTAGCAGTTAAAATATATTTGGGTTTTAGTTTAACAGCAAAATTATAATGATAGCGTATTTTAGTTAAACATTGAAATTATACTAAAAATGTATTTTAGTTAAACATTAAAGTTATACTAAAAGCGTATTTTAGTTAAGCATATAATTTGTTACTAACATATTTTTATTATAATAATTAATTTTGAATAACAAAAATATATTCTCTTAAAAATAATATTTTGTCCTATAGAATCATATATAAAAAAAATTATTAGTTAAATCAAATTACTAAATATAATAATATGTTTAAATTACGTTACTATTTAATTATTTAAAATTTTATAATACTAAATAATATAAGTATTTATTTAGTATATAGTGCAAAATTATTATCAACATTGAAAAAAAAACAAAAATTAGATTAGTGCAAATTTATTATAAACTATAATTTCAATATATATTATGATTTAATTTTAGATTTTTAGTTTAAATTATTATATTGGAAAAAGATAGAATATTTTTTAGCATCACAATAATTTATTTATTTATTGGTCAATTATTAACCGATATCAAAACAAATAATACAAAATTTTAAAAAATTCAGTTATTTCGGTTAACATTATTAATTTTTAAATTTTTATACTAATAATTATTATTTAATATAATTTTAAAAATAATAAAATATTAATTATTAATTAATTACATTGCATTGCATTAGAAACAGTTAAAAATACGTAGAAATTTATTTATATTTTTTATAAATAAGAAGTTATATTTTTAATTATATTTGACTTAATTTTTAGCACTTTTTATATACATGGGATTTAGATCAAAGAATAGAACATTTTCCAAAAACGTTTAAAAAAACCTTAAAATTACCTAATTTAATTTTAAAATTTTAACTTTATTTAATTAAATTTAATCTAAATTTAACTAGAATTTGGCACCAAGTTAGAAAAATTCTCTAATTTTGCCATAAAATCCTAAAAATTTGCCGAACGTCGTCACAATCGGCAAATCAAAAAATTAACTTATTTTGCAGACCAAATGCTAGGTATAATAAATGAAAATTTTTAGAATTAAGAAACTTTTTGCTGATCTCCGTTCTCAATCTTTGTTATATATTATAAACATTGTCTAAATTTTAATTTATTTATAATTTGATCTGTTTGAAACAAGAATTTATAAAATCATTTTAACACATAATTTGAGGTTACATTTAATGCCTAAATAAAACTATTATCAGTTTTTTTATTGTATTAAAGTCTGACTTAATTTACTAAACCATTATTTTAAACTAATTTAAATTTGTATTATAATTTATTTATATTTTTATTGAAAATATTTAAATTCGGGACTCGACCGAGATTCCCGACTTATTTTGGTTGGGATTGGGAGTAGCAATCCCGAGTCGGGATCGGGATTCCCGACTCTCGAGATCGACCTTTATTTAGGAGAGATAAGCATAGAAAACTTATTGCTTATCTGTTTTCATAAGGTTTTTCGAATGCGTTTTATAAGATTTTAATCTGTTTATTTTTATTTGATCGCAGGTGTTAGTGATTAACCGGATTGTCTACGTTTAAAACTATGTTTCTTATGCAGTGTAATTCAAAGGTAGCAAAGGACAATTTCTGGTTATTAGAATAAAATATTTTTTGATAAAAAATATAGTAGCGGTTGTATAAGAATTTCTCAGCTTAAATTATATTTATGTTTTACATTTTTAACTTATCATTTAATTGAATAATTTTAAAGTAATTTAATTTTTATTTATTAACTTAAAGTTGATTAATTTCTCAAATAAATAATTTGATTAAATAAGTTGATTAATAAAAAAATATTTCAAATAAATAATATGATAAAAATATAAAACTTAGATATAATTGAGCTTATAGAATAGCTTCATATGAGTACAGCCAAAGCCTAGTGCTATATAGCAAAGTGATATCAGTCTGATGTTAGATAAATTTTGCTACATATAAAAGCATTACTGTTGGGGACCATTTTCTAGTGCCACACGTCAGGCTATTTAGTGATTGAGCTGTAAATATATTTTGAGTTAAGATATTCTTAGGGATGCGATACTAAACATATTATCAAAAAAATATCTATTTGGTTTAAAGAAAAACAATCATTTAACTGTAATTAAAATTACTCAATTAATTTTACAACTAGTTTATAATAAATAACATACCATTTTTCCATTATATTAAAACAATTTTAAAAATAGATAAAAGTTGTAATTAAAATTTTAAAACTAATTAATATTTACAAGCAATTTATCTTCAATATACATTGGAAGTTGTGCAATTTTATATTTCAAAATATTTTTAATTAAAAACATTGCTCTATAAATTTAGAATATATAATTTATATCATGAATAAAATTAAAAGTTTATAATAAGTTTAAATTTATAAACAATTGCATGAGTTTCTGCTTAATTAAATTCAATTAAAAAACTAAAAATAATTTTGAAATTTTTATATTAAAATTAATATTATAAAAATGTTTTAATAAATAGCGCATTAAATTTGATCTATTTGGGACTATCGTAGCGGTTTATAATCCAACTTTTAGAGTTATTTTCCATTCGAATCACATCGTTTAGACTATTATAGCAAAATTTTATTTTGCCTATAAATATTTATTTAACCGTTACAGACTATTTGAATAAAATTAAAAGTTTTATCATTTTATATTCAAATAATATATTATATTATTTTAATTTAACTTAATATAATCTTAAATTGTAAATGACATGTTTTAAAATAATTATTAAGTTAATTAAATTAATTTTATATTAATGTTTGCATTAATTTTTAAATTAAATATATAATTTGAAAATAAAATTTAAAAATTTTAAAACAAAT
Organism: Belba bartosi; assembly: GCA_034693685.1. Lineage (NCBI taxonomy): Eukaryota > Metazoa > Arthropoda > Arachnida > Sarcoptiformes > Damaeidae > Belba > Belba bartosi. Next base: position 4,931 of record JAQFXP010001557.1, read on the forward strand.
CTCTAATTAAATTATATTTGGCAAAAACCTTGGGGGAACAAAGTAAGGATTTTTCCAAAAACGCTAAAAAACCTATATATTTGTGATAAAATTTTACTTATTTTAACTACATTTAAACTGGATTTAAACTAAATATATTTAATTTAACTGAATTTAAAAAGGATTTAGCACCAATTTATGGAAAATTTCCTAATTTAAGCAAGAAATCCAAACCCTTCGGCAGCAAAACCTGGAGAAAAGTACATATTCTCGGACGAAATGATATTGTGGGATAAATGCCAATTTTTAGGGCAGAATTTTTAGCTGATTCCAGGGGAAATTAAAAAATGTATTTTAAAAAACATTTTCGCATAAATTTACGGTGTGGTATCAAGGAAATAATTTTGAAAAAAGTTTTAAATTCTATATATTTATGATAAAGTTTTAACTTATTTAACCGTATTTAAAATAAATTTAGTTATATTAACCAGATTCAAACCAGATTCAGCAATAATTTAGAAAATATTACCGAATTTTAGTTTTATTAACCCAGAAAATTTTCCAGCAAATAGATAAATAAATTTATTTCAGCAAACCAAATGCAATTAGTATAAATCTTAATTTTTAAAATTAGTGGGGAAGTTGGCATGTCTCCCTTATTAATCTTAGAATTTTACACTTTATAGTATCTGACTAAATTTTACAATTAATTTCAATTTAATTTTTAATACTCTAAAACTATAAAACATTTTACTAATTATTTAATCTATAAAAAATAATTGTAAAGTTTTTATTTTTTAAATGTAAATAAAATTATTAATTAATTTTAAATAATGCTTAATATAAAGACTTGTTTTATGCAAAAATAAGAATATTTAATTTAATAAACAGTTGTTAAACTAAAGTGAGTTAAATTTTATACTTGGATATATATTTGAAATTTATTTGTAGAATTTGTTACAATAAAAATCTTTTTTAAATTTCAGATTTTTCATGTTTAATCCTCTCGATTCCAAACCTAATTTAATAATTTTAACTCCCAAAATGTATTAACTCTGCTGATGTCTGTTGTGAGTCAAAATTAAATCTATAAAATCTGTAAAATTTGATTTATAGTATTTTTAATTTTTGTTTCTAAATTATAAAATTAATGTAAAAATTTTAAAGACATTTTTAATTAATAAAAATAATTAATTAGAATTAATATTGCTATTCTAATATCTATAAAATTATAAACATTTTTTAAATTTAATTTAGCATTTGTACAACCAAAATTTAATCATAGGATTTTTTAAAATTAATTTTAAAAAATTTAAGAGAAAATTTTATCTCTAATCTCAATAATGTTTTAATAAGAGATAAAATTATAATTTTAATAATGCTTAAAATGTTAATAATCATTTTGTTTAAAAGGTCAGCATGTAAATAATAATTTATTAAATTAAAATTTATTTAAACATAAACAAATAATTTTTATTATAATTGTAAATTTTAAAATTAATTTTGAAAATTTGAATAATAGAAAATCGAAATTTTATTCCAAAATTTAATATTATAATATTATTTGTAAATTTAAAATTAATTTTGTTTAGATATTACAGTTTAAAATATAGAGCCGTATAACGCTAGTTAATGGAAAAATTGCTGATCTCACACTTCTATTTAAAATATTAAACGGTATATAAAACATAAATTAAATTATGTATTACAGTTTACCCAATAATATAAATTTAATTAAAAATTACAACTTTATAAAACAAATTGTTTTTTATATTTATAAAATTATTTTATATTTGCTTGATTTATTGTATCATTCATTGTTTATTCGCGCGCGCACTAATTTATTTGTATATTTCTGATTAAATTCACGCTGTGCAATTGATGGTTATTTAATCATTGGCTCCAAAGTAAAAATTCTTAAACTCAATTTGTAAACAATTCTTTTGCAATTTACTATATTAATTTTTTTAAAGAATTGCAATTTAAATGACATTCTATTTAATATCAAATATTATAACAATAAATTTAACATTGCTTGTAAAGCAAAACTATATTTAGTGAAAATAAAACTGCAAACTAAATAAGACTCCAAAAGCACTAAATAAACATTAAGTTTAGATTTCCTATTACCAGTCAATTAAAAACTCAACATTAAAAAAATTAATATTTAGTGACAATTTTTTTAACAAAATTAATTTTATTTAAAATAATGTTTGACTAAATTTTGAAAATTATTAAAAATAAATAATATTCGGCCTTAATACTATTTCATAAAATAACAATAAATACAAATTGTTATGGATATTTTTATAAATTACAGTTTTATTGAAAAATATTTAATTTGGCTATATTTAAACATAGTTTTGTATTTTACAAATTATTAAAATAGATAATATCAATTGTATATATTAGACTAAAATATTTTTATAAATAAATAATTCTGGAAATAATCTATTTGAAATCTGGTCAACTACTATTCTTGTTTAATTTAAATTTTAATTAATAATAAACTTATTTAAATTCAAATAAAAATAATTAAATTACAATATTCAACAACAAGTTATAAATTTGATTTAAGGCAACTAGGCACATAACAAGTTTTTAATTTGTTTATAAATTACATTTTTATCATCTTGTTTAATTTTTTAAACTAATTTTTGACTCCAATTTTAAATACTTATCACAAACGAACATTTAAACAAATTTCAATTTAAATAATTTATTAAGAAGTGTTTACAATTTATTAAATTACAATAACGACCTCTGCCATGAAAATTAATTGCCAAGATAAAAATACCAATAAAAAATATATTTTTAATATTTTGTTTTACCACATTATAACTAAAGCAATCTCAACATAACAGATTGGGAAATCAAAATTTAATTTTTTAATAACTAAATGGTATTAATTAATTTATAATTAATATAATTTTGATTATTAATATCTATTACAACTAATTATTTTTATAATTTATTTTATAATACAATACATAATTAAATAAATTATAATACACTTTTTAATATTTATTAAATTTATATAAATATAAATAAAAATTACAATAATTTTAACTTTTGTATTTACTTATTAAACTGTAAACTTTGAATTAATTTATATTTATATTTACAAACTATTCAATTATATTTATTTTTGGCCCACTACAATGCATTTTAAAGCTTAGAAATTTTATAAATAAATTATTTTATTTTTTAAATTTAAAATAAATATTATTTAAAAATTTTAGTTAAATCAATTATTATAAATTTTTTTAGAACTATATAATTAATAACATATTTTAATTTTCATAAGTTTAAAAATTTAATCTATTATTAATATTTTTAGCAAAAATAATTTTCTAGAATGCAGAGTTGAATCTATTTATGACAAATTAAATTTGTTAATTTTGGTATAAATGCATGAATAAATACTGTATGAATAAATGACAGAGTCATCCGAATAGAATGTCAACACATATGAAAATAAATGTAAATTAAACATAAATTCATTTAATTAATCGCAAATTGAGTGAGAGGCTGTTGATCAGTATTTGCAGTAGTTGATCAATAGTTGCTTTGTGTACAGCTTTGTCTATCGTCCTACTCCGACACTTCCCGTTTGTCAGATCCACTCGTTCCAAAACGTTGCGGCTCCGCCTTTGTTTGATTATTATTTTAATCTTTTTCTTTTGGTAATGTTTGCGCATTTTTGATGTGGTTACTGCGGTTGTCGATGATGTTGTGGTAAAACGCGTCAAATTGGCTACAAACAAAAAAACCGAAATCTAGGAAAGAATGGTTAGAATTCTGACGTATACGACTGCCATTTACAATCGGTTGGGTCTGTTCAAACCTGAAAACAAACTCCTAGGCGGAACAAATAAATTCTTCAGTTCAACGCCCGCTATCACACAAACTAAAACTTAAATAAAATAAACCAAAACTTACTTTTAAAATAGATTTTATTGAAACTAAATGCAAATTACAAATATAAAATAATAAACAAATTAATCGAAAATAGTAGACAGAGATTGCTACTTGTTAGCTTTGTGACCAAAATTAATTTAAAGAAAAACTCGATTTGACTTTCACTAAAATTAAGCTTATAATGCCAAAACGCACACAAACTTTGGTCTGTTGTAAAGCCTACTTTTGCTCATTGATTCATTACAAGTCGTAATTAGGTCACATTTCCTTATTGTCTGTTTGTGTTTACCGTGTTTTCACACATTTTTTTATAATTTACACAAAATTAAATTTAAAATATTGAACATTAATTGTAAAAAATGTGAAAATAAAGAAACAAATCAATAACTGGTTTGATCAAACGTGTGTGAAAGTGAAAATAAACAATTGTGAAATTAACTATATACTTTAACATAGGTCCCAAAATGGGATTATAATTGTTTGTAAAATTAAGCAGTTTGTGAAATTAAACAGTGTGATTCTAGACAGGTTTTACGGTACTTTATTTCAAACGGAATTATTTATTTTATTAATGTAATTGGAAATAAAAATATAATTTTGATAAAATTAATTGTTTAGTACTTATTCAATTTTAGTAGCAATTTTCTTTTTTTAATTAACAGTCCAAAAATAGTATTGTATTTTAGATTATTTTATAAATAAAATTAATTATTAATTGCATTGGGTTTAAATTGCAAAAACTTTCAAGCGCAATTTAGCAACATTTACTAAAAGAGTAATTGCTAATTGCTACAAAACCTACTTATAGAGAATTATTTATTTTTTATGTGCGAGCGTTTTAAACTATAAAATAAATTTGTGGATTGTTTATGTAAGTTTTCATAATTCTGTTACAATATTCAGAATATGACACGATTAAATTTATAATTTGTAAAAACAGTAAACTTCAATGATGGTTTTAATTACATTATACTCCGCTTATAATCACCACGTTGGTGCATAGTAAATTAAGTGATTATAGCCGAAAATGATTATAACCGATGCATTACTAACAGTATTTAAAACTTTTAATGTTTTGCATATGCAGTGATTATAACCGAGTGTGATTATAAGTGGAGTGATTATAGCCGGAGTATACTGTATATATGTTTTTGCAAAAATCAGAATATGCTATTAAATTTTAGTAAATATTAAAGTAATTGATAATAAATTTTTCATTAATTGCAATGAAATATTAAAACGAAAGACGTGTATCATAGAAAATATTTTATTATAGAACACAATGTTAAATGAGACATACTTTATTGTCAAACCCACATGTAACAACCACGTGACATCCACGTGTAAAAAAAACATCCATGTAAAATTTATTTTTTCACGAAGATATCATATGAGTGTCAAATGGATTAGTCGAACTAAAGTGGGAAGATGTTTACCAAAGTGGCCAAATATTACCGTCGGTAAATTTTTTTAATTTTTTAATTTTGTTCCACTACAGTTCTAGAATGTTTTACCGAACAAGATTTTCTGGCCAGTGGCAAGGATTTGATTGTAAATTGTTGATATTTTACGATTCCTCGCATTACAAGAGCTCATTACAAATAAAATTTATTAATTATGTTTCAAACAATTAATTTATTAAAATTACATTATTAATTTTCAATGTTTTAAATATTTTTGTTGTATTAAAATTTTATAAAAATATACTAATTAAAATTTTTATTAATATTAGTATACTTAATATATCTTTTTGGATCGGTTTGATCCAAAAATATAACTTGGATATTATAGGTTAAATAAAACTCAATATAAATCATTTATTAATGTTAATAAAAATAAATACATAAATAAAAATAAAATTAATTTTAAAATTAAATTCTTTCTTAAAGTTTAATTTCTAAATACAAATTTTTTAAAATTTATGAGTATAAATTAGTATTAATGTAAACACAATTTTAAATGTTTTTTAAATAATAATAATTTAGTAAAATTATTTGTTATAAATAAAATTATAATAAAAACGTTTATAAAATTTTGTTTGTTTGTTTTATTAATTTTTAAAGTTTGAAAAAATATGCATAAATACAATTATATTATAAATCTAAATAACCAAATTTGATTTTAAACAAATTTAAACAAATAAATTATGATTTTGGAAAAATATATTGTTTAAAATGTTGTTTTTTAACAATAATTATCGAAACATTAATTTTGTTTTATTAATTGGTTTTCTTATTTATTAATTTCTAATTGGTTTCAAAATATTATGAGAATAAATAAAAACTTGCACCAAACTATATTGAGTAAAAGGCGTAAATAAATATTTACTATTTTAATTACAATATTAAATCATTATAATAATACATATTGTTTTATATTGGATTTAAAATAAATTTAAATAATTAAAAAATATATAATGTTAATTCTGGTCACATATACAAACAAGTTTAAGTAGAAAATTAGCCCAAGATTAAAAATAACATTATATAAAAAAAATTTGCGCCATTTATTTAATAAACAAACAAAAATTTAATCAAATATCTATAAATACAACACAATTAAAATAAATAAAATGCAATTTTATTTATTAAATTTAATAAATATTTAAATAAAACATTCACAAATTAAAACATTATATAAATTTATAATATACCTTCAGTTGCGCAATCCAAAATTTAAATTAATATATTTGATTAAAATATTTAATTATTCTTTGTATATAAATTTATAACAAAATAATATTAATTTTTACTATAAGGAATAAATATAATTATAAAAAATTAAGACCTGTTAATTAAAGTCTTTTAAACAAAACATATGTAAAATGTTTAATGTAAATGTTAATGTAATATGTAAATAATATATAAACCATGATATATACCAAATTAAATAAAATTATTTGTCAGAAATAACATTTAATATAAAATTTTGATTAAATTACTGTTTAGTGAAATAGTATTAAAAACATGAAATTAATTTTTTTTATTTTAATATATTTGTTAAAAATAAAATGCAAAATTTAATTTACTTGTTAGTTTATATATAAAATAGACTAAATAAATTTTTAAATTTAAATAATATTTATTTTTAAATATAAAAAATAACTTAATTTATTTATAAACTTTTTAGTCGGCTAGCTTTTTAGGCCAAAAACAAATATATAAATTATTTTGTAAATTGGAATATAAAATAAATTATTATTTACAGTTAAATAGGTAAATACTAAATTTAAGAATATTGTTATGTTTATTTATATTTATTTAAAATTAATAAACTTAAAAAAAGTACAGTATTTTATTTAATTATGTTTTGTAGCATAAAATAATTTATAAAAATAATTAGCTGCAATAGTTATTAATAATTAAAATAACGTTAATTATATATTAATTATTACTTACAATGATTTTATTTTTGGTGCCAACGGCATATTAAATAATAATAATAATTTTTAAAAACATTTCCTTATAATAAAAATAATTTTATTAATTATATCCGCCACTGGGGGTGTTTAGTTTGAATATTTGTACATTATATACTCTATGAAAAATTAATTGTTTTAAATAAAACTTTTGAATTTCAGATTTAAATTTTAAAAAAATTTTAATTACAGCCTAAATTAAAAAATTAAAATATATTAAAATTATAAACTTATTTAGAAAAATTACAGTTTATATTATTAGAATATAAACTTTAATTTTATAGACAAATTTTAATATTTATTAAAATTAGTCTTATTTTCATTAAACTGTAATATATAATAAACTATAAATTGTGTTTAAAATTTAAAATGTTTAAATATATTATTCAATTTTTTTTAAAAGAAAAGTTATAATATTAATCAAACAAAAAACCTTCTAAACGCCCCCAGTGGCGGCTATATTGCAACTAGCAATTATATTTTTTTATTAAATATTTTAAAAAATAATTATTATTTTTAAAGTCGTAGGCACCAAAAATAAAATCATAGTTAGTAATTTATAAATTTGTTTTAAAATATGTATTTCAAAATTTAACCACAATACAAATTATATTTTAAATAAAATATTATATTATATAAATGTTTATTATCTAAAACCAATAAAATATTATGAATGTAATATCAAAAATTTTTACTTAAATAAATTTCTCAATATTGAATAAAGAGTTTATAAAATATATTTTTAAAAAATATTAACCAACTATGCTCATTTATTTATTAACCATAAACGCATTTTTAAATATTTGATAAACTTTTGTAACTGATCAATTTTTACGGCAAATACATAAATTTGGTAGTCTTTAGTTAGTATATAATCTTCAAGCATTTAAATTTAATATAATATTTATTTGTTGTTTATAAATATAATTTTAAAGCAATTATTATAAAAATTTTATTATATTATGTTAAGAACTGAGTTTTATGATTTTACATTTAAAAAATTTGTAATAATAAAATAATAAATAAAATATGTAGCATGTTTTACAAAATAAAATAGCACTAAAATAAGACATAATAAAAATTTTAAAATGATTTTTATATTTATAATATACAACATATATTCTTATAAAGTATAATTACCCAAAATTTTTGAATTTTAATAAATAAATATATTTTAATGCATAATATTTAAAGTTAATAACTAAATCTTTAGAAATTTATTTAATTTTTTACATAATGTAAGAATCCATAGAATGTTAATTTAAATTTTTATATTAATTTGTTTATTTTTGTAACATTTGTAACAATTCTGTTTTTATCATTACTTTCTAAAAATGTAGTCAAAATTCTCCAACTATTACTCTCTATTTGCAAATAGTTTTAATACGTGTTAACTTGTCTTAACTTGTTATTTGCAAACAACTAATACAATATTTTTAGTTGTTTGCAGCAAAATATTTTTGTTTAGTATTTCAATAAAGAAGGTATTCGGGGAGAAACAGGGTGCAAAAAATTTTAGAACCCTCTAATGTTAAAAGAATAAGCAATTTGTAAAATTTTATTTAAATTTTTTGGGGTTAAAATGAGACGAAATTTTAACATTAGGTTATGTAAAGACTAAAAAACTGAATCAAATGATATCAGTTTTATCTTCGGGAAATGATGGGAACGAAATTAGCACTAAATATATAGCATTTGCATCACATTTTTATATAAAAGTATTGTTACGCTTGGCCGAATATATATTTTAATTTTTTAAAATTTTTTTTAAAGTTTAATGTGTAATATTAAAAAAATAAATTTTAAATGCAAATGAATTTTAATATCAAATTAAACAAAAATTATAATTCTAAATATAATAGTCATATAAATCTAAATAATAATTAACTTTTTAAATTGTAAATTTTTTTAATTGTTTTTTATTTATTTTTATATTTGTTAATAATTAAATTATAATTACTAATGGCAAAATAAAAAAATTTACATTAAAGTAATAAACTGTTGTATCCAAATATATAATTTATTTTAAAAACATTTAATAAAAAATTAAAATATTTTAAAATTACAGTTTTAAATAATTAATAAATATGTTTTAAAATAATTATTATTTTGTTATTGCCTATATTTATCTTAGTACAAATAGTATATTTTTTGTTATTTTTAAATTAAGAATATTTAAAATTATTTATTATTACAAACATATAAATTAATTAAACATTAAAATTGTTTCAGGTTGTCAAGTAGTGTAGCCTTCAAAAAGTTGTAAACTATTAAAAAAACATTTTTTTATTTATTATTATTATTTATTAAATTATATCACTAATTATTTTAATTAATTAATAAATTTGTATTTATTAGAAATAAAATATGTTTTTTAATATGAATCGTAATTTCAATTTTAAATTACTAATAATTGTTTAGTATTAATTCACAAAATAATTAAATAATTTTTTATTTAAAATAAAAAATAATTAATTAAAATTTTGTTTAATTTTAGTCTAACTGTTTTTATTTATAAAATATTTTTGTATTAAAATTTGTAATTTTTTTAAGATTTAAATATATTTGTTTTAAAAATATTTCAAAATGATAAACTGTAATATGTTTCAAATATTTTTATAATTTTTTGAATTTATTATATTATTTTCTATTGAATTCTTTTAAACATTAATTTTTATATTTATACACACAATTAAATTATATATTATTTAAAATTAAATAATTTTAAAGTTGTTTGTTATAATACGTTATTTTAATTTTTAAATAATAAAGGGGTTTTATCGATATTTTTCCGGCGGGATTAATTATTCTAGTATTATAGATCTCATCAAAAGACATCTTTTTGCCGTGGAAACTATATTTTTAAAAAATTTAGTTTTTGAGTTATTTAAAATTAAAATTTTGACTTCAATGGGAATTTGGCCAAAATTCCAATTATCAAGAATTAATTTAATACTAAGAACAATATATGTGAACAATATACTAAGAAAATGGAAGTTTTTAAATTTGATTTCAATGTGAATTCACGAGATTTTTTGTATTTTTAAATATATTTTTTATATAGCAAAGACATGTGGACTAACACAGACTGGACCAGCAGGCATCAGTGACATTTTTCCGTAATTCAAGTTATTAAAGTATGCAAAACTAATAAGGGTTTTAGAATAAAAATTAGAGTCAGAGCCAGAGCCAGAGTCAGTCAGATTCCAAATCAGAATCTTGTAAACTCTCTTGGAAACTAAGTTTATTGCTATAACTATAATTCTAACTATGATTTTGATTCTGATTTTGATTATTATTTACTACTAAATTTTTTGCATAAATACTAAATTTTAATAATAAATATTAAAATAAACTGAAAATTAATAGTAGTAAATAATAATTGCTTGATTACACATTAATATAATTTAATTGATATATAAATTAACTAATTAATTATTACAGATTTTAAAAAACATAAAAACTATTAAGAATATTATTTGTGTTATTAAAATAATAAGAGATCGGAAAGCCCTACGCCAACATTCAGTTAAAGAAAGAAAACTAAGACCCGAACCGCCCCCATTTGGCCAGTCAAGGCTGTAGCCAAATCATTCATTGTAAACATTTACTTTTTATAACAAATCTATATTATTTTCTTTAAATTGTTGCTAAATTCGTTTTAAATTTATATAATTAATTAGTTTTTTTAAAGTCTTAGTTTATATCCAGTTAAATTGGGAAACATGTTATTTAAAATATAGGTGGTTTTGAGCGTTTTTAAAAAACTTATTATATTGATATATTTTTTCTTATGTATTTGGCTGAAATGTTTTTAAAAATTCCCATCTGGATCCATCTCATTAATCGGCTTTCTTGTCAATTTCTAAAATAAATCTATAAAATTAACATTTAAAAATTTTGCCTAATAAATGAATAAATTATTTAAAAATAAATTATTATATATTCATGAATCAATATTTTTCCACAAATATATTATTAATTTTGTTTTTGCAATAATAAAATTGTATCAAATTTTAAATTACAGTTTATTTACAATTCAAATAAATTTTTCAAAATAGAATATAACTATCAAGAATGAAAATCCGTTGTTTAATTAGACAATTAATTATTTTTACAAATTTTATATTACGTTTTTAATACTAAACATTTGATAATTTTAATTTTAATGTATGATTTATTTTATAATATAAATATTAGTTATTAGTTTTAAATTTATATTTAACAATCAATACGTTTTTTATTAAATAGTATTTTGAAATAAATAAATATAAATAAATAAATAAATAAAATTAAGCTTTGGGGATAAAAATTTTAAATTTTTAAATGACGTAATTAATCAACTAAATTAATTAATTTTTTTTATAAATTTTTGTTTTAATTTGAAAAATTTTTTATTATTGATTTAATTTTTGGAATCAATTAAATTTTAAAATAACTAGCAAAATAAATATTGGTATCTAAATATTTCGAAGTCAAAAAATGTACTGGCATTTTTATACTTTTTTAGATAAATTAATAATTAATAAAAAAATTTAATTAAAAATTAGACACCTAATTATTTTATTAATATTTTTAAACTAACCAATAATATTTAGTGTTTAATTTGTAAAACAATTTTAATTTTAATTTTAATTAAGTAAATTTTGGTAAATTTTTGTTAACAATATAAAATATGATTATTTTGAAAATCTTTTAATTAAAAAATAAGCTTAATTAGTTATTTAAGAATATTTTTTTATAAAAAAAATTAAATATGTTATATTTTGTTGCAAAAAAATGCTTTTATTGAACATAAGTATGCCGATAGTTTTGCAAAAGATTAAAATTCATTTAACGCCAAAGTTTCTAAACTTGCTATTTATGCCGCAAATAAAATGAATAAAAAACATTTTAAACTTATTTATGACAATAAATATAATAAAATGAATAAACAAATAAAACATTTTAAAAATAATTGAATTAATTTGAATAATTAGTCGAATATGTTAATAAAATATGTGACAAATTCTAATTAGAGGACTCAGGACAAAGACTGATTCCTCGGCAAACAAAGGTGTCTGATCTGGTCTAAATTAGTAATTGTTTAATCATTAATAAGTAGTTAATAATTAATAAAATTTTTTTTTAATTTGATTAGTTGAAAATTAATTTAAAATAATTTCGAATAATTTCAACATTTTTCTCCCAAAAACTTATAAACAAAAAAAATTTACATTTTAAATAAACTGTCAATTAAATTTTAAAACATCTTTGTATTTACAAACAAAACAAAATGTTTATATTGTAACGTCTTTCGTCCGATTGGGAGTCTGAACACTCGTCTCGTCTGGTCTCGCTCGTCTCGTCCGGTCTCGCTCGTCTCGTCCGGTCTCGCTCGTCTCGTCTAGTCTTGTTTGTCTAGTCTGGTTTCGCTCGTCTCGTCCAGTCTCGCTCGTCTCGTCCTGTCTTATCTCGTCTTGTGCCAAATCCCGATCCGTTCCGACGTTAGGGCTCTGCCCGTCAATCGATCCTCGGTTCCGTCGCTCAGTCCGTAGATTTAACCAACGCCCTGTCCTCGTTGCAGGCCGCGGTGTTGTTAACGTATTGGTAAGGTGTGCTTCGTTGGCCAGCAAAAACAGTCAGGAAATCTACGGGATAATGCAACCAAAAACCTTACAGACCTGATCGCTACTTACAAGCGGTCAGGTCCGTGCAGATCGAAGACCATGCTCCTCGGCAGCGCGAACGGACTCTTCAGCCCGTCGCCTGCTAATATAACCAATAAAACTTAAAAGAAATTAAATAAACTTACGTTAAAATTAAGTCCTTTATTAAAAAAACCAAAAACCAATAATAAAATACACAAAATAAAATTAAGAAAAACGCTCGAGAGTAATGCGACTACTTAGCCTCGTAACCAAAACTTGAATGCCCAATAAATCGATCTTTCTCTGACTAAAACTGCGCGAACTATGCTAACGCGCACACAAGCTTGCGTCTGTTGTCATGCCCACTATTCTCCTATTGCTTCAAAGATATTGTAATTTAGGTCACCAGAATTGTTATTGGTTGCTTGTACACACACCAGTTTAAAGCCGTGTGCAAAGCCGTAGCCGTGTGCAAAAAGATTGCTTTAGGCGTTTATATCGTTAACTTGACCTTTTATTTATTATAGGGCTATATGTTTAATGTTAAGCCATGTCTGCTTATGTTATAGTATTAGCGGCAAATCTTTTTAGTGCTAGGCCTTATCTTTTTATAAAGCTATATGTTTAATGTTAAGCCATGTCTGCTTATGTTATAGTATTAGCGGCAAATCTTTTTAGTGCTAGGCCTTATCTTTTTATAGGGCTATATGTTTAATGTTAAGCCATGTCTGCTTATGTTATAGTATTAGCGGCAAATCTTTTTAGTGCTAAGATATGTTTATCGCAATACGATTTCTATTGTTAATTAGATTTCTTAATTG
>JAQFXP010001558.1:0-18695 GCA_034693685.1 Belba bartosi
GAGAGAGAGAGAGAGAGAGAGAGAGGGAGAGAGAGAGAGAGAGAGGGAGAGAGAGTGGTGTTTGTGTCTAACTGAGCCAACTGTCACTTTCTATCACTTCAGATCAAATGACGGACAACTGTTTACATCTGTCCGTCAATTAACTATTTTGAAAGACAAGAATTACAACTTAAGCATTCAATTTGAATAAACTTCCAGAATCTTAGACTTAAATTGTTATTTAAAAGAGAGCCAATTATTTGAGATATTTTCTTCAAAATTAACTCATACTTAAAGTCAAACAATATTTCTTAAATGAGTGATTTTCTGATTTATTATATAAATAATCACTTCATCAATGTTTTTGCTGATAAATATCAAACGAAATACCGGCTTATTCCTCATCTTCTTTATACCATTCATGTTCGGCTCAAATATTTTAAATAAAAGTTTAGGAATTTTACCAAAAAATCAATCTCTTCTCTCTTTCTTACAATTTGAAATTTTAAAAATAAATTGTCCACACAACAATTAAATAATATTTGTTGTTGTTTTATAGTGTGTAACATTAAACATACAATATTCATTATTACAATCAATTGTTTATATTAATCGCTATTTAGTCAACTAAAATATATATATAATTACATTTTAAATTTAATGCTTAAAATTTAAACTTTATTTTTAATTTTAATCAATTAACAACTTAAAAGATACAGTAAATAAGACAAATCTTTAGCAATAAGGTAAGCGATAAGTTTCTAAAGCCAAACCGAAACGCATTCAGACATTTATTCTTTATTTAAATGATCGGCAATTCTGTAGTTTCAGAAGTGGGAGAAGTGAGAGAAGTGAGAGAAGAGGGAAAATATTCTCACAACAGAAGCGTCGGAAGAATGAGACAAATGCTCTTTCATTCAAATACAAACGTGTGTTCAGAGGAGTCATCCTATTGTTGAGAGCAATAAATGACTAAAAGTGTCAACTCGTCCGCTCTATTCCCACGTTTATTGTAAGAGATAGGCTCAACATCAATGAGTTTATGCAAATATTGCATTGGGTTTCCTCTGCCCCATCACACTCTCATGCTCTCACATAATCGCTTATGGCTTCTGATCAGTTCATTACATCGATTCTAATATCATATCAATAGAATGATATTATCATACGATCAGTGCTTTTCGTATTTTCAAATATCACAATTCACTACAATTTGCAATAAATTTAATTCTAAATTATATTATACTCTATACTAACCCATAATGTTTGTAATATTATTGATTTATATTGACAAGTTTGTTTGATAATAATATAAATACTGTAGTTTGTTTTCCTAATATATAAAGAACAGCGTCTGAGCACTGCGTCAGAGCTGATCCAACCCGAGCGTCAATCTGAACAAAGTATTGAAAGTTGCATAAAGTGTGGAGAGGTTGGTGAAGTAGTGAATACAAGGGACAGTATGTACTCACCTATCAATCAATGTTAAAGTATGTAAAAGCGATTCAGGTATTGAGCGTTGAGTTACGCCTCTGATATCAAAGAGCATAAGTCGAACCAAATGTATGAGTTGTTGGTCGAGACCTCTTCCAAGTGACGATTGCTGTGGTCCTGCGTTGTGACAGCGTGTTAGGTGGTCTGGCTGTCAAACTCACTCAAATGATCATTTATCATCGTCACTCAATTGACATACAGGTGCTCTCATAGACCCTGGATTAAGAATGAGACAATCGTACAAATGCTGTACAATGTTATACTGATAGGACTTAATCGGTTTAAGACTATCTCTTAAAGAAAGGCTTAATTTTAGTGCCAAATATCGGCTCAATTATCGGCAGAGTGTAGTCATTGAGTCGAAAAATAAGCAAACATTGAAACAGTTATTCAGTTCTTCGGTTATCCTTGAATACATGAATACATGAATGTCGCTGAGGTGTACCGGCAGTTGTCTTTTTGAATATCATTGCTTAAACCTATTGTATATAATCGTTTGAAATTGAAAAAAGTTTAATTGCATTGCTTTGGAATAAATAGAGATTCGAATTAAGAGCAAATGTTTGTCTTTCTTCAGGTCCCCGATCCAGAAAAATCAAAAAGAAAGAGAAAAAGGCGGACGAGAAGAGGCCCAGAACAGCATTCACTGCCGAACAATTAGCAAGATTAAAGCAGGAATTCCAAGAGAATAAGTATGTTCATATTGCTTACATTTTTAATTCGAAGTTAAAATTTGAATTAAATTTACAAAAACTTATTGTTTAGATATTTAACTGAAAAACGAAGACAGGATTTAGCGAAAGACCTAAAACTAAATGAATCGCAAATCAAGATATGGTTCCAAAACAAAAGGGCAAAAATCAAAAAGTCTACCGGAGCTCGAAATGGGCTGGCATTGAGTCTTATGGAACAGGGATTGTATAATCACAGCACTGTTGCCACCGATGGCGACGACGACGACGACGACGAGTACTATATGGACGACAGGGACTCTTCGTGTACTTCTCCGCCGCAAAAGTCTGATCCAAAGAACAAAAACTCTTAGTTAAGGCAATACTTCTCTATTCTAAGCGATGGTTAGACTCTAAAGTTGTAAATATTCCTATTCAACAAATTTGAACAAATTATGATATAATTAATTAATTAATTAATTAATTTGTACAGTAATTGAATCAATAATGACATTATGATATAATCCGGAATGATTCGAGGTCAATGTTATCACATTCTTGTAAAAAAGTTATTAATAATTAATTACTGGCTTTAACTGCAAATAGCTATCAAAACATCATTTTATTTAAAAGCAAAGTTCTATTAAATTGTGTCAACTCTTTAATTATATTTATAATTATAATGAATTCAAAAATATTTATTATTTCAATTGACTATCAAAACATGAAACTTGTGCTTCTCATTAGCGATCACAACCATTACAACCATTACAGCCATAACAACCATTACAGCCATTAAACTAAACTAAACTAAATATCTGTAATTAAAGCAAACATTTAGAGCAATGCCATTAGTAATTGATATTGTTGTCGACAGAACAAATTCTTTATTTATAAATATTGTTTCAAATTTAACAAATATTAGTTGAATGTCATTTAAAAATTGCTTTATTTTGTTGTTTCAAACTTTGGACAAATCTAATTATCAAAGACTATCGCAATTAATGACTTAACAGACATTGTCTTCATTAATACATTTATAATATTTATTGAGAAGAAAGAGTATTTCAAAATTATTGTTGTAAAGTGAAAGCAAATAATTTATGACATTTACAGTATATAATAGAAACCGTAATAATAATTAAGTAATCGCTAATCGCTTCGTCAATACTATACTGTATTTGCATGAAGTGCTCAAAACAAAAGATTCTCATTTTGTTCCTTATTATGCTTAAGTGAAATTTAAATATACACTATATACAATATACAATATTGTGTTATACATATAGTATAAATATAAGTTAATAGATCATTAATTCAACAAAAACACTATGACTCATGTAAAACATAATAAACACAAATTACATAATTAAAACAATTGATTCAAATTATTCAATTGATTTATTTATTTCAATTTGCTAATTGCCTTCATTTCTACAATATTTGCAAATAAGATATAAATAATTTTTTCCGATATTAATATTCGGTTGCATTTGATTAAATGGTAAACGTTTGACAGAAAATATTGATGACTATATAGTTCAAAATTTGCAGACAATTTATGGACTGAAGAATCCTTAGCTGACAAACAAGAATATGAATTTAGAAAAGGAGCGAATAATGTGCATAAACTGATACATAGTTTCCTAACTTTGAGAGCTGTCACAGCGTTTCCGCGACCGACTCATTAAGAGCTCATTAACTGTTGAGGCGAACAAACAGTTTGTTTTAGTTTGTTTTGCTGTTTTTCACTCCCAATACAGAATCATCACTAACTAAGTGATCAAATTTCAAATATTTTTGACTAAGACTTCGTTCCACTACTACAATCTTTCGGCTCCAGAATTATCTTATAAATAGTTTCAATGAATTTCTATTTTTCGCTTTACTTTTGTAGTAGTCTAGAGCTCAAAACCGGGGATTAGACTATCAATACATTAGTAACATTACCTCTCACTTAGTCTTTTGTTTTAATTTCAATCATAGTTTACTTTTATTGGTACTATTAATTATATATTTATCATTTTTAAAAATTAAACCAACAAATATTAAGAATTATTTAGATTGTAATTATTTGCTTAAAATTCAATTAATTAAATCATTAATTTTTTAAAATGTGTTAAAATTTTGCTAAAAGTTTATAATTAATTATTTGTTGATTAGATAGAACTTGTTTTGAAATATTTTCATATTAGACGTTTCATCAATTGTTTATTAGATTTATCCATGTAAAAATAAGTGGTGAAGGCATAAAATAATTTGGCCAAATGTTAGGTCTCTTTAAGGCTGGCGTGAAGTACAAAAAATAAAACAGGAGGGAATAGGGGATAAATAGGCCGACCTATCTTTAAAGTTTAACTCAATTTCACTGTTATAGGTAAAAATCTATTGAGAAATGAGAAACCGCTTGTGTTTTGCAGTTCTGAATCAACACTCAATTCTCCCATTTTGGGTATGAGTTGAAGAAAGAAAAAACAGTCAATTATTTGCTATAAAGAGTATTTTGATATTGACTTTAGTTACAATTTAATTTAATTTCAAATTTGAGGAGTTCAATCATTTCAGTATGAATGAATTAGAAAATGTTAACATTGTTTAGAAATTCTTAATACTATTATAGAATCTATTTAATGCTTTCGAACATTTGAATTGATTTTTAAAATAAAACCGTTTTTATAGGGTTTTCGTTGTAGTCTCATAAGAAATATATATTTTGTTGTAATGATATATAATTGTCGGTCCATTCATCTGATTCCTCAATTCCTGTATCAATAGTAAGCGCCAATAGTTAGTGTCTGAGCCATTAAGACAGAGCCAAAGATGACAAATAATAGCGGGGAAGCGAAGGGAAGGAGAATACGGTTTGTTGTTATGTCAATCAAACTGTTGTAACTGAAATCTAATAAACAGATGACCTGTATTTAGGATATAAATGCTTCAAATCTTATTAGTAGTGATCTTATAGCAAATGAACGCCTTTTCACAGACAAAGCACTGCTATTATCATATATACTGTACATATGCAGCACATCCTTCACATCCTTCACATCCCTCACATCCTTCTCTTCTCTTCTCTCATAGATTTGAATTTTTTATTTCTTTTATTCTACGCTATTATGACTAGCGATGCATTCATGTATGAGTGTATCAGTGCCTCAAAGGCTGTCCCCTAAGCACCAGAACGATGACGACGTCTTATGACGAGCCGTCCTTTCAATCTGAAACTCATATGTATGTACTCTTATGTGTATTCGAAACGCTTGGGTTCATAAGTGATACCTTTGCCAAAACCAAATTACAGACTATCATATAATACTACTTTTCGACCCAATCTGCTTATGACCAACAATTGCATTCAATTCATATCATATCAAATGATTGAAAGCATCCAATACTCGACTACTGATCAACCGCACGAAACGAGCTCTCGAACTGTTCTGGTCTCCACTTCTGGTCATTTAATTTCGAACAAAAAATTCAATTTCTTGAGAAAATGTTTTTTTTATAAGAGAACGAAATGAACTAATGTTTATGAAATACCAGGTTTTGTGTAGTTTCACACTTCGATTGCTTGACGTCGCGGTGGGTCGACATCGGATCGACGTTACAATTGCTTCGAATAAATAACTCGAAATATTCAATGCCTTTAACTCAGAAGCCATTGCCTCGGTTTACAATTGTCGTAATTCAGACACATTTTCTCAAATGATTATCAAAACAAAAATTTATATTTCAGACGATATAAAAACTGCAGTTGTTAAAAACGAGCAAAATTTGTTTTACTACAAACTACTAAGTGTATCTGGATAGATTTTAAAATATAAGCTTTAAAAGTAAAATTTTAAACTTTAAAAACTTAATTATTTAAAACAACTATTTGTTTTATTAATGTAAAATTATTTTTAAAAATTAATTTAATCTTGATTACTAAATAATTTAAATAGATTTTGTATGTATAAATTTAGAATTGCGATCTTTTAAAAACAATTTGTTTAGTAAGATTTTCTATATATTTTAAAACACTTATCATTAACTCAATTTATAAACTACAAATTTTAAGATTATATAAATTATGTTTATTAAAAATATCAACTTATACAATTTATTTACAAATTTCTATTTCAACGTTACTTAATAACATATAATGCACAAAAATTAGAGTACAAACAATTATTAATAAATAAATATATATTTTAAATTTTTATGCATTTATAAAATTAGATATTTATTATTTTACACAAGATTGACTAATGACTGAGTCGGGAAGAGGTGGGGGTTAGGATTATAGCTAGAAATAAAATATCAAACTTATATCCATAACCTTAGAAGTGAAAATATACGAGGAATTTCTTTCAATTTAAATTTAACCAGATTTATACTAAATTTAAAATCCAATTAGGCTGAACCCGTGGCAGAGCCCAGAAATAAGCACAAGTAAAATTTCTTGCACAAAATAAGTGAGCACAAAAAAGTTGCCAGCTGCCTTTAAAAGTATTTTCAGTTTGCAAAACTATATTTTTAATTAAAACTCAGATATGTTGTATTAGCTAAATTTGTAATATTAAGACATATTTAGGATATACTTTCTTTTTGTTTTTACCGGTTATATGTTTTCGAGCAAATTGTTTTTTAATATAATACATTTAATTTTATATAATTTAATTTTAAAATATAATTTGTTATTAATTTTATCTTAAGAACTTAGTTTGAAGTAAATGTAAAAAAATAAATGTTTTATAATTAAAATTAATTTAATAATTACATTTTCTTAATTTAATTAAACTATAAGTTAAATTTATAATTAATTAATTGTTAAAAATAGATGTTAACTTTAATATTGACTGCATTTATATTATTAAATCTATAAATCTAACAAAACAATCATGTTAAAGCTAATTTAAAATTTTAAAAGTATTTTAGATAGCTCAACTCAATTAATGATTTAAACAAATACATTACTATAATTTATATATAATTGATTTTGTTAACAAATAATCGCTAAAAACAATTGCGAGTTAACCTCAAATTAAACTGAAAATTGATAAACAAGGACAACTTTTGTAAAATAAATAATTGTTTTGTAACGAATGAGAGTACTGAATGAATTACCTAAAATTTAAATTGAGATTATATTCAACATAATATGCAATTCTATTCTTGATATTATTTTATTATTCAACGCCTTTCTATATTATCAAAATATAATGAATTAATGTCTGGAATTGAAAACAACAAAACTTCTTCTCTAACAGATCTGACTGATCTTTTTCCAGATTAATAAATCAAATTTATATTATTACAAATTTTTATTTAATTGAAATTTTTGTATTCTCAATATTATGTGTTAAAAAACTTGCTCAATTTTTTAGTCTTACGAATAATAGATACGAATAGATGATTATTTTAAAAAAGATCTTTATTTTCAATTCATAAAATTTGCATTAAATCTAAAATAATTTTCTGAACAAAAAATTTATTGATATTAAATAATAAAAAATATAGTGAAAAACATAATGTATATTGATTTTAGAGCTATTTTTAGATGAGATTTGCATTATTAAGGTTTGCCATTATATTAGTTATTCATATCAATTAGATTTCCACACAATTACAGCACTTATAGCCCGAGTCGGGCCACGCAAACAATCACAATGTTATTTGAGTAGTAATTATTGTATAGTAGAGACAGTTTTAATCAGAGGAACAGAAGCAATAAAAGCACAAGTGACCACACCCGGCCCACTTAAGGGGGTATTGTCCAGGCAGAATTGCTAGTATTTTCTTTTTAAATTAGAGTTTTAATCAAATTTAAATAAAATAAATTAATTTTAATCTAAAATAATATTATGGTGTTCTTTTTTTTATCAATACGGTAAGCCTATAACTACCCCACCCTTGGCCGCTATAACTACTCACTGCAAGCAATTAGATTCTCGATTGCTATTCGCCGACTAATCTATAAAATATAAACTATTTTATACAATGATTGTTAGGATAGGACTGCAAATCTAAACGACTAAATGAGTCGTTTTATGCAATAAGACTTTTATTCGGGATATTTGTTCGCAAATGCAGACGACGTGAAAGTTCGGTATTATTATAATAAATTTTATAGTCTATTCTCTATTAGAAGAGAAGTACCAAAACTCAAAACTCTCTTTAAGTTGATTTACTATATGAGTCGAACATTGAGAGCAAATGCATTCCGTATATGAGAGCACAGGCATACACGCCATCCCCTCAATGACATAATAGAGATCTGTCAGAAGAGGAACGTTAGGACGTGTTAAGACAATCATTGCGTGAGACTAACAAAGCAAATGTTGGATTCAGTGATAATAAAAAGACAAACATTTTCTGAAATTACAATTTTGAGAATAAAATTATTTAAATTACATCTGAATCGTAATTATGATTGAAATTATGATTTATTGTCTTTGAATTTTTCACTACTCATAACAAGACCATTGTCTAAAAAACATAGACTTTATTATCAATTTGATTTCAATTGAAACAAAATAAATAAAATAAAATAAAATTGCATGTACATCAATTTTGTGAGGCTTGCAGTTCTTGACATTCAATTCAATTATTTATTTATTCAGCAAAATTTATATAAAAAATGATTTGATTTTAAATTAGAGCTTGTTTTTGCAATTTGAAAATTTTGTTTCACTCTTTATATTTTTTATATCTTTTTTGTAAATAAAATTGTTATATATTATATTTATAATATATCTAATTTTTATAATAAATTAAAATCACATTGATTAACTTAAAAATTAATACAAAATATTGAGCTAATTAATTATTTTTTTATTAGTTAGCTGTATGTTAATTTACATCTTTAATTTTACACTAGATATTTTAATCGGATTTTTTTCTTCATATAATGCTTAAGTTGTCATAAAAGCCTATCAAATGATTTCTTCTGTCCCAATGTTTAAATACCTCTAATACCAATAGTTTGTATTATATAAAATATCTATTAAATAAGATTTTTATGACAAAAAATTAATTATATTAGACTTTTTTACACTTTAATTAAAAACTAAAAATAATTATAAAAGAGAAAATTAATTTTTTAGAATGTTTAATAATATTATTTAGTTTTGCAATTTTTAATAATTTTAATTTTATTTTTTAAAATTTTAGTTTATATTAATATGCTAATTATATTTAATTTAACATAATAATTAAAATTTATAATCTGGCTAAAATTTTAATATATTTTATTTTAACAAATTAAATTAAAAACATGTTAATCATTTGTAGAGTTTTTTAAGAAACAAACATTTAATTAATTTTTAAATATAAAGAATATTTTGTTCTTTTAATTAAAAATATGTGTGTTTTGAATGGTTATTTATATTTTAAATATACAACTTGTTATTTATTATTTAAACAACAATGTTTACAAAAATAAATAAATTAAAGTTTAGTAGACATTTATTATTTCTATTAAATACCTGTATTATATACATGTAGAACATAGTACAAATCATACTGTATCATATAGATAAATTAGTGAAAGATGCAAGAAATTAATAAATGCTCCCTCAGTGCTCGTAGTACATTTCAGTGCTAGCACTAGTAGAGTTGTTGGTTGGAAAAGATAGCGTCAAGTGAGCTTAACTGTCTGGCATGGGATTAAGTGCATATATAGAAACAAAATCAAACACACACTAGTAGAAAACAATTTAATGTAATTTTTTATTTTCATCAATTAATTAAATTTTTTAACTGCAGTTTTTAAATAACAATAAAAGTATTATTTATTTATATTAAAATATATTAGTTTGCAAAAATAAACATTAGTTTTTATAAAAATTATAAGTAAAGGAAACATTTCAGATAACTTTCTTATCAAAAGAAAAATATTTTAAAGAATTAATTGATAAGCATTTAAGAAACATTGCTATCAAACTAATGGAAAAATTCAAATATCTTTCAAAATAAAAATAATTTTAAGGATTAAATGATAAGCACTTAAGGAACATTGTTATCAAATTTTTGAATTTAATGTTATTCCTAGGTTAGATGTAATTGATATAAATTTTTTAGATTCTTTATCTAAACAATCAAAACCAAAAGGAATATTAGAAGCTAAATATAAAATTTTACAAGAATTGATGTTATCTATTCCACTTGAATATAAATCATTTTATGTAAATTTAAAAAAATTGTAATTAAAACTACGATTGAATGGGATGAATAACGTTTTGCAATAAATTTTACTTTTATTGTTATTTAAAAACTGCAGTTAAAAAATTTAATTAATTGATGAAAATAAAAAATTACATTAAATTATTTTCTACTAGTGTGTGTTTGATTTTGTTTCTATATATGCACTTAATCCCATGCCAGACAGTTAAGCTCACTTGACGCTATCCCTTCCAACCAACAACTCTACACTAGCTGAGCCAACTGCATATTGACCAATAAGCGAACCAGTTTGAGCCAAATTGCTCTCAGCTACTGTAATTGCAATATTGACTGGGCTTACTATAGTAGTTGATTATTCTAAATAATATTAGAAATAGGGATTGAGAAGATCAAGCGATCCAGGGCGGGAGGGAAGTCAGGGGAAGGATTTTCAAAACACTTGACTTAAAACTTAGATGCGATCAGTTAGCGAATTTTTCTAGTGTTTAAAAATAAATATAAATAGATATTCCAATTTAAATAGATTTAAACTAGATATAAATTAAATTCAGTAAATTTCCTAAATTCAGTCATAAAAACTAACCCATAAAACATCATTTTGCGGATCAAATGTCAAATTTAAAATCAGGGTAATTTTTGATTAACCCCTCTCCTTCTCAACTCCTGCTTTAGAAAATGAGTTTGTCATTACTAGAGCCCACAAAAAGTAGCAAATAATATTATTCGCGGCAAAAGTTGGGAATATAAAAAAATAACTTTAATTGTAATTAAAATCCAAGTAATTATTATTTTTAAATTCAGTCACTTCAGACAACAATATTATTTTCACTTAAAATATACTTAAATGACTTAATGTAAATATTAATAATACAAAACAATTGACAAAAACGTATTACTATTCAAATTACAAGATTGCTTATCAATGAGTTATCGATAACTTATCATATGTGGAACGCTTGCTATCTAATCGTAGGGGTTTGTGATTAACCAGTTATAGATGTTTTCTATATATGATTTTTGTTTGTTTCTATAATAGTGTTAAATAATTCAAAATATTTTACTTGTAATTATCAAATGTGGTTATTTTTATATTTTATTTAGTTAAATGATGCGTGCTAAATGGAATGAATGCTCTAAGACATGTGTCAAGTTAACTTTTATTCACACACAGTGTAAAATTTAGTCAAATTTGTTTACATTTTTAAAATCAATTTAATAAAAATTTTATAAAATAAGTTATTGAAATTATTCAAGTTTGTTTCAAATATATTTCTTTATTTTGATCATTTCTCATATTTATTTGCATTATACAACTGTTAAACTTTACTAGATAATTCATGCAACTTTACTAATTAATTAAATAATTAGGCTTATTAGGTCTGCTTTGGTCAGATATGGTAATTATATTTAAATATATTTATTTATTAAATAATTATTTTTACAAATATTTGTCAAATTTATTATAATTGCGATACTCCCAACTTTTGCCGAACATATTATTTTTTGTTACGTTTTGTGGGCTCTAGTCATTACTATTATAGTACTGTTTTTGGTTCTAGGGAGAGCGTCAACTAAGCTTAACTGTCTGGCATAGGATTAAGTGCATATATACAAAGACAATAATACACACAGTTTTATACCATTATTTAATGTTATTTTTAATTTATATAATTTCAATAGTAGAATTCTTAACGGCAAATTAAGTTAATTTAATTTTAATTATTGTAACTTAAAATAATAAATATAATTTCCAAAACTTTATCCAAATTTTTGCAAAACTTATCAAATTATGGAAAATTTTTAGATAATGTTTTTATCAAAAAGAAAATAGTTTAAGGGATTAATTGATAAGCATTTAAGAAATAGTTTGATCAAATTAAATTAAATATTATTAAATGTTTTTGTATAAAAGAAGTAAAACAATATAATGTTATAAGAAATTCAAATATTTCTTCTGTAAAATTTGATCATGAAATTTTGTTTATTGAATTTAATGTTTGTCCAAGGTTAAATGTAATCAATTTTAATTTCTTAGATTCTGTTCCAAAACAATTGAAACCAAAAGGAATTTCATATAAAAAATATAAAGTTTTACAAGAATAAATGTTATCTATTCCAATTGAATATAGATCATTTTATGTAAATTTAAAACAAATTGCAACTAAAACTGTGACTGAATGGGATGAATAATGTAATACTATTGAAATTATATAAATTAAAAATAACATTAAATAATGGTATAAAACTGTGTGTATTATTGTCTTTGTATATATGCACTTAATCCTATGCCAGACGGTTAAGCTTAGTTGACGCTTTCCCTAGAACCAAAAACAGTACTATAGTAATGACTAGAGCCCACAAAACGTAACAAATAATAATATGTTCGGCAAAAGTTGGGAGTATCGCAATTATAATACAAGTAATGGAAAATTTATGTTTATTGATCTTGTTAATTGTTTTTTAGAATTTTGTTATTTACTCAAAGTTACGGCAAAGTCATTAAAGTGTCTTTATTTGACAATCGCTCGACAGTAAACCACAAAAACTATTTCAAATAAATACCATTAAATGAGAGTAATTCGACAAAAATCAAAACTAGTTTTATTGGAGATTTTTTAATTTGAATGCAAACACTTTCCCACGTTTTCCACATTTTCTTTACTCAATCTAAATACGATTAATTAGAATATTTTTAATTCAGAATTTGTTTACTTCTTCGGCATTAGTCATTGAAATTAAAATTAAAGCTAATTAAGAATAACTGCATTAATGCTTATTTAAAATCATTTATGGCAATAAATATATTAATGTAATTTAATGTAACGTAAATTAAATCAAATTAAAAACTAGCGGTTATTGAAATGTGAATCAAGGTTTGAGCCGTTTTCGAAACAATAAACACAATATACAACAAACAGTACAGTTCTTATAGATATATAATTTAAGCCACTCTTCAAGCAAGACGTTGATAGTTCTTGTCATCTGATTCAGTGATTTAATCGATTAAAACTAAAATAATTCGAAAGCTTTGAATGAATGCAGGCAATTTAGCCTGGGTGGTCTTCTGATCTTTGATAATGTTTTGACCTGGTGACGACCTATTAAAGCGCATTAGATTAAACTCAAATTAAACGGTTGGGAAAGACTTAAATAATTATCGAATTAAACATTTAAATGTCATTTCTTTATATATTATTTTGGTTTTGATGTTAAAAATTTACTAAAAATAATAATAATTGGTTCAGATATAAGAAACTTTTTGTTTTTTATTTTTATTTTGTTTTATTCAAAAATGATTATATTTTATATAAAATTTGTTTAATATATAAATAAAAGCATAGATATAAAAATATATACATTTATAGCATATATACAGTACATACTGTAGTAATAATCTGTTTGACCCAAAATCAAAAATTGATAGATATTTGAATTGTAAGAGAGATATGGAAATAATATCAAAGACTGTTATTCATTAAATAAATAATAATAAAATAGTTTGTATTAAACGGCAAATATATAGCAATAATTGATTAGATGATTGAGATAATCTAAAACCGAGTGAGAACTGGAGGTGGACTGACTGCAGTGTTGCCCCCTGTCTTCCTGTCCCCTCTCGGTTGTCAGTTCCGATGCTAAACGAGCTCATCAATGGTAAGCGTATTATATACTAAACTTGTATTTAACTGTCGACTCAACTCGACTCGACTTGTGTGGTCTTTCGGCTTTAAAACATAAAGCAGTTGTTGTCATAGTTTCATGCAATTAGTGGCACTAATAGTAAGTACTACGATAACTACCTGGTTAAAATGGTTAGAATGGCTAGTATGGTTAGTATGGTTAATATGGTTAGTACAGCCTGTGCTCACACTGTTCTGTCGACTGTCTAGCTAATAGTGATGATAGCATTGAAGCCTTTAATTTGATCTGTTCTGTGCTTCGGGTGAAAGGGTGTAGAGAATCGGTGAATAGAATAGTACAAAGAGAGAGGACTAGAATATATGAGACGAAGTGAGGGCTGACTTTTCAAAATTTTCAAAACCTGCCTCTTTTTGTTTCAAATCACTTCTGAAAGTCATAACATTAATAGAATATAATTTTCTGAACAAATAAATAGTTCATTATTTTGTTAGAATGTCTTCTAAATAATTATCAAAACTTCGCGTGTTTTCCGATCCGGGCTTTCGGTGTTTCCAAAACAGATTATCAGTAAATATAGGATTTGTCTCCAATTAAATTCAACTTATATTCGCACTTAACAGCCCTTCTATACCAATCCTCTCACGAATAATGACAATTATTTAAATATTATTGTCTAATGACATCAAACTATAAATGTTTATCACTTATTACCACTCATTTAGTGCTCTAAATGATAATATCTTTCGATTAATACGAGTCTATTGCCTAACTCGAGAGACACCCAAATAATGATTTCCAATTTAGCCAAATCTAAAAACTGGTTAAATAATAAGGAATCTAAAGCCACAATAATTCTAAATTATTATTCAGAAATTGAATCTTCATCCTTTTATTCAGTCATATATAGATTCAATTATTCAAAGCCTTGACATTTCGGTATTCATTGAAAATTTGTTGGAATTTCTGTTTTTCAATTGATTGCAAATCCATTTCAAAGTAAAATATTAACAAAATTGTAAAATCAATGAATTTAAGAGATGACTCGGATTGACCCAATTCTTACAAACAGTCTTCGCCACTATCTGTGCACATCTGCCAAACAAATTACAGAAACACTAATTTCAATCCATAAAAAATAATCGAAAAACACTCGAATTTCAAAATCAAATCAAAGATATGGTCTGACATCTGCAGTTCACTTGATTTAGGCAACAGATGCTCTCAATTGTCTCTTCGGCTCAAACCAATCACAAGACTGTTTGTAAGAATCAATTATTACTTTTATTTAATTTGATTTATATTCTTGAGTTTCATAAGAGATTAGATAAATGATATCAAATGCAAACTATAATTCTATTGCAAAAAAAATCTTTTAAGTAGAGATAAATTTTAAGTTTAATATTCTGTAAACAAAACAATAATTAATTTTTTTTAAAGTACGGAAATATAAATACAATTTAAACTATTTATTGAACAAAATTCCAATCACTTGTATTGAAATACAAGTAAGCGTTTATTGAGCCAAACGTTTTTTGATGAACTTTGCGGCCAATATCTGCGGTCGGGTTTGTAATTGGTTTAAATATTCTTTGGTCGACGAGACCTGATCTCCATTTAGCCGATTAATAATAGTGACACAAATGATGGCGCCTTTGATTCCCGAGTAGTGGCACATAGAGGCAAAGGTAATCGCTTCCATCTCAATGTTCACGACTCCCGCATCTCTTAATTCATTTAAATAATTAATTTTCTGATCGGCAGTAATATCGGAAAACGCGCCGTCAAGTCGTGCCTGGGCTTCATAAAAGTCGAGGGCACACATGGTTGTGCCGCTCACTGTTGGGAATTCACTTATTTCTTGAGCAGCAATTGATTTGAGCTCTTCGACAAGTTTGAGGTCACACACAGACGGACGTCGAACCACTTTTCCCAAAATAAACTTTTTGTAAGTAAGCAAAAAATTAATTTTATACACTTTGGCATTAAAAATATCAAAGTGGCATTAAACATTAAACATTGTCATTTTATGTTTATTCACAACAATAGTCAAATATCAATACTTATTCATATATTTAATACACTAATACATCAATAGCTTTCTTATCGACAGTCACTTCCAACTTAAGATCAAATGAATTGAAGAACTTACCAATTCATAGAAGGGTCGAAGCAAACCATCCACTGCTTTGTCTGTTATCACGACAGTTCCCGGGTCTACACCTAATAAAAGTTGATTTGAATTAAATTGAATTACAGAGTATAGGCACAGAATAGGCACAGAAGAGGATTAATTGCAATACCTATTCCTCCCGAAGTACCGATACGAAGAAAGACAACATTTTTGCATTTGGCGTAATAAACAAGTTTTATTAGTTCGTGCATTAGTATAGACAACGAGGATATACCCATTCCGTGCTATCGTACGACACATTCAGACGATCAAAGCATAGATTCGATTAGTTTCTAATTTTAGTCAATTAATACAATTTTTAATTATTTACCGTAACTGAGAGCACAGGTCCCACTTTAAACATGGAATAGCGATTAGAGACTTGAGTTAAGTCTTCATTATTGAACTCAATGTCCAGTTCTTTAGCTATATATTGAGCGAAGGATTTCATTCTGCTTAGAGTCCCGCCGACGCACACGAACTTCACATCTCCGAACAGCTTCGGCAGGTCATGGCTATCGGTGCTAATTGCCAAATGGTATAACACGTCTGAAGACAAACTTTTTAAATGATCATTTCGTATGATTACTGATCCGTCTTCACTGAGATTAGAGAAAACTAATTTTATTTAAATTTTAATTAATAGAAATATAACCTTAAATCTTGTTTTGAATCATCAAAAATAATTTCTTGTTCTTTTGAATATAATTGTTTGGAAGTCATTGTTTTCTCTATTAATGTAATATAAATTTTCGATACTTTCTCTTCTCAACTACTTATTCAATCATTTGCGATAATACAGACTTTAATTTTACGATAAACTGTTTGCCACTTATTTGTTATTTGTATATCAAGTCTTGTGATAAAAAAGTTATCATTGATTTGTCGTTAAACAGAAGATTAAAAATTCAATACTGTATACTCATTCAATGCATATTCAGTTTAGGTCAAACAAAAAAAATCCGGCAATTATATGTTGTACATGGTATTTTAAATGTACGGTATATGTTAAGTTTAAAATAAATTATTTGGTTTAATTAAATAAAAAAAATTAATTAAAATCAAAACTGTTTTTAAAAGTAAGCTTATGTATAAAATTAATCAGGGTTAAGCAAGAATAACCAAGTTAGATAATATAGCTAGAGGCCTAATATAAAATATTAGTGGAATATAAACAAGAGTAAATATGGAATTAAATAATATTTTTTTAAATTTTAATTTAGAAATTCCATAAAATTAGAATTTTTTCCAAACCAAAACTAAAAGTTAAATTATTAAAACTAAACTGCTAAATGTTTATTAAATTTTTAACAATTATATAACAATAAATTATATTAACAAATTTTAAAAATATTACCATAAATTAAGAGCATGTTTTAGAAAAATTTAGTTTGGAAGTCAAAACAGAACGGATTTTAAAAGAATGATTGTAAGTACTCTGTACACTTGACAAGACGATAGTGACACCTACAGTTTGGAAACTGGCAGGCACAACAATTTTATAAAGTTATTAAATTATAACAGTACTGTATATCAATAGATTGTATTGTATTAATATTTTCTTTTTACTCGTATCGGCATATGTCGTCAAGACTCCAATATCTCATATATTTAATTGAAAGCTATATTTATTTGAATAATTTATAAATATTAATGATTTACTTTCTCGACTATACAAGTGTATAAAAATGTACTAAAATATTGATAGCAGGCATATTGAATGATATTCAATTTATACTTGATTACATAAAATAATTTTTTATCAAAAATTCTTACTAAGAAAATACTTTCTTTATTAATTAGAAATTTTAAGTCAACTTAAAGATTATTTGATGAGAAATTTTTTGAATTACAATCTCAATTCGAGTAAGCATTGTTCCTTGTTTTAATTTGTTTTATTTTAAATTAAATTAACCAAGATCAAATTTAATTTAAATTAAATTAATTTTACTTTATCAAATTTTGGTTTATTTAAAGGTTTAGAAACTAAGAAAAACATAAAATTTAAAAAAATAAAAATAGTAATGTTGAGAATTATAACATTAAAAATTAAAATAATCCAAATTTTGATCCAAAGTTGTATCTTTATTTATAAATTATAACATATTATCAAATTATTTCTTTGCTAGAGCGGTTCCCATTAGTAAGCGGAATAACATGACTACAGTATAGTGCCATTATAATGGACAGTATAAATTTTTGTAATTTGTTCATTATAATGGGTTGTTTATTAAAAAGGCATTGACTAAAAAATTAAATTTTTATTAATTAAAAAAAGTCATAATAATAATAATATTGATATTTATATTTATTAATTGCTTTAAATTTAAAAATCGATTATATTATTTGTTTTAGAGTTTATTCCTGCATATGTTACCATATTTCCTTGCAGTACCCATACACTTGCAGGGCCCATAAAACAGATAATATTCCGTATTTCCGGTGTATAACTGCATGTTGTTAAAAGTGATGGTGATGTGTACCCTAGACGTAGCAAAAACTACTATGCGCTCTAGAAAAAGTTGGGAGTATTAACACAATATTATTTTTAATTAAAATAGCTTTTAATATAT
>JAQFXP010001559.1:0-18682 GCA_034693685.1 Belba bartosi
GTTTGAAATGATGTCGGGTTTGCGTTCGCCTATAAGTATAGGTCTCGAAGACGAACAACAAATTCGGAAATTAATTAAAAAAACAAATATTTTATTAAATTTTATTAAATTTAACAATGAAAAAGTTGTTCCATTTCTATGTTTGATACTTATGGTAATTGCAACAATTATTCATTTTTCAAAATTTGAGTTAATTATTTTTGGCATTATTAACACAATTTTTAATACGTTTTCTTGTTATTACTTGGTTAATATAGTTGCTTACCAAGTTATATATTTTTATTTGTTGTGTTTTTATTTTAAATGCAAATTTAAAACATTAAATATTTTGACAAATTATAATAATTTTAAAATTAATAAAAATTATTTTTATTTAATTAATTCAATTTATGCTGAAATATCTGAATATAATACGACTTTTTGGTCAAAAATCTTACTATTATTTTGGTTGACTATTGGAAGCATTTCTGCATTTTTATTAAATATTGTTTTATTTTCTTCAAATAACGTCATTGCCAAATTAGTAATGTTTTATTGTTTTATTACTTATATGACAATGCTATTATTTGTAATTATTACGGCTTCATCAGTCAATTATGAAGCAAATAAAACGTATAAATTATTAAATCATTTATATGTAACTCGATATATAAATTTAAATTTAAAAAGAAATGTACTATTAGTGGTAAAATTTAAGGTATATAGAATATTTATTATTTTACATTTTTAAAAATTTTAATTTATTTTATAGTTACAGTTAATGATCGAACGAATAGCTCTAAAAAAATTGGATTTTCGTGTTATTCGTTGTT
This sequence comes from Belba bartosi, assembly GCA_034693685.1. Classification (NCBI taxonomy): domain Eukaryota; kingdom Metazoa; phylum Arthropoda; class Arachnida; order Sarcoptiformes; family Damaeidae; genus Belba; species Belba bartosi. The sequence continues at coordinate 813 of JAQFXP010001559.1, forward strand.
TACTATTAATTATTTTCGTTGTTATGAAGTGAGTGAATATTTTTTCAAATAATAGAATAATTAATTATTTTAAAATTTTTATTTACTAGATAATAGCAATGCTGTCGATGCTATTTATTAAAATATTTGAAATAATTTAGAAAATCTTTTGGTCAAAGAATAACTGAGTAATAATTTTAAAATTTTACTTAAATATTAATATTTTTTTCAAATATATAAATATATAATAGATTAATTATAAATAATAATTATTTACAATTTGAAAGCATTCATACATTGTTTTAAAAATTTAATTGTTATTAAAAACTGATATTAAGCTTTTAAGCAATTGATCCCGACAAAGATTCTCTCCTGCTACAATTTGTCAAACGCCAAAATATTAATTCACTTATACATACCATCTTCGCTAAAATTAACTCCAGAGCCTAAAACCAATTTATTCAAAGACGCTTGATCAAATTGACCTGAAGATATTTTTGCAACTATAGATGTTCGTGTTATTTGTTGTTTACTATCAATTATTTTCGTTGCTATGAAGTAAGTGAATAGTTTTTAAAAATATTATAATGAGTTTATTAAATTTTACTAGATAATTGCAATGCTATCGATTTTAGTTATTGAAATATTAGAAATGATGTAAGATATAATCAAATTAAAAACTATATATATTGTATATACATTGTATTTATTTACTTATTACTGATTTTTGTAAAATAAAATATAATTATACAAGTTTAAATTTTTTAATTTTTAGTTTGTAAATATGTTAACAAAATTGTTAAAATTAAAATTATTTTATCTTTTTAAAGTGAATTTATGATAATGCATTGTATATAAAAATACGGCTTTAATTATTCATTAGCGGCACATTGTACAATAGCTGCATATAATAGCGGCACAGGTAATATCTAAAATATAAGATTTATAACATCCTTTCTAGAACGTTTAATAAAATAGGAAATGATTATAAATCAATAATTTAATATAAACTTTTATTTTAAATAAAACGACAACTTAAATTTTTGATCAAATTTAAACAACAACTTTTGTTTTTGATCAGTTTTAAACGACAACCGAAATATTTTCAAGATTACAGAGTTCCCCTAAAATGTGTATAAATTAGAGTCTGTTTTTCAATGCAAATTTCAATTGAGTTACGGCTCGTAAACTGTAAACTTTAAATAAGTTACTGTTTAAATAAAAGTTATTATTTAAGCATAAACTTTGTTTGAACAAGTTTATTTTTAAAGTATTGGCTAAACTCGGCTAAAGTATTGGTTATTTTGAAACTCGGCTTGGCGAATTTGACGTAATTCGGCTAAATTGAGAAGAAGGGCCTAATTAAGGTAATTTTTATCTTTTAAAGCCTATCACTGCTATGTAACCAATGGAATGTTAGAAAAGTATATTGTGGCTAATATTAAAGTATGAGCAAGGTAAAAATGGGTTAGATACGGTGATACGCTTTAATATAAACAAATTCTTAAATTTTTTTCACAGCATTTGCATAAATTGAATATATATTTTCTTTAGTTACAGTCAAACCACTGTTTTTTGTAAAGTGTTTTTTCTGTGGATTTATTGTTATTTTGAAGTATTTTTTTAAAAACAAAAAACTATTTCTAAAAAATTTAAGTTAAAACAGAATTATTTTTATGAACTTTTTTTTTATAAAGTATTTGATTTATGAACGATTTCAACAAATAATTTGGATTTAATAATCGTTAAAAAGTACTGTATTTATAAACTTTTTTTTAAGACAAATAGTAATTAATGTTTATATAATTTAATAATAATTATATATATTGTTAAAGTTAAAACAACTTTTTGAAATAAAACATTTTTTTTGGTAAACAATTTTTGTCTTTATAAAGTATTTTTTAAAACCAAAAGTCATTTCAATAAATATTTATTTTAATTATATATCGTTTATATAAAACAATATTAATATTATAATTGGCAATATGTGTCACGTGATGTTGAATACTATTGTAAATTAATATGATAAATTCTATACAAATATAATAAACTATTCTATGTTAAACAAGTTATCGTATGACTTAATTAGGTGATTAAATTTAATTAATCTAGTTTTATTTAACGTCAAAATAATGGTAAAATTAATAATGATATCAAATAATAAAACCATAATTATATTGTTTTAAAAAATACATATAATTTACATAATCTAGTTTTATTTAACAACATAATAATAATAAAAATAATAATGATATTAAATAATAAAAATATAATTATTTTGTTTAAAAAATATATATATATAATTTAATTTATTGTAAAAATATTACTGTTTGTTGTTAGGCATTCACTTGTTAGGCTTTATTATTATTTCAACCTTGTAAATAAATAATTTATTGTTGTGTATAAATAGTAACAAATAATTTACATGTAAGAATAATAATTTATTAACATTGTTAGATATTATAACAATTAAATATTTTAAATTAACGTTTAATTTTTTAGATTTTATAAAATATAAAATGAAAAATACAATTAAAACCAAAATCTATTCAAACAAATGTTTGCCACAGAATCTGATTATCAAATCCGCTTCAACTGAATTATATCGAATCGGTTTGTGTCTGAATAGAGCCAACGATGACATCAGTTCTGTTCAGAGAAGAACGTTAATACATAAACCGATTGTCATATTCTTTGCTTTAATTTTAAGTCTAATTAAATTTATTATTATTATATTACCAAAAAATAATGATGCTTATATATTAGTTATTTTGAGTGATTATGCACATTATATGGGATTTCGACATCAATATTGTATTTTGGTATATTTGTCAACTTTTTTTTGCATTGGTTCGCAAATAGTGTATTACTATAACTACAGAAATGGTATAAAACCGACATTTCTTGCAGTGTTTGAAATGATGTCGGGTTTGCGTTCGCCTATAAGTATAGGTCTCACAGATGAACAACAAATTCGGAAATTAATTAAAAGAACAAATATTTTATTAAATTTATTCAAATTTAATAATGAAGTACTTGTTCCATTTCTAACTTTTTTACTCATGTTAATGCCATTTGTTTTTTATCTTTCAATATTTGAGTTTATTTTATTTGGCTTAATTAACACAGTTCAATTAATGCAAACAGGTTATTATTTGTTTAATATAGTAACTTACCAAGTTATATATTTTTATCTATTATGTTTCTATTTTAAATGTAAATTGAAAACATTAAATTTGATGACAAATAACAATAATTTTAAAATTAATAAAAATTATTTTTATTTAATTAATTCAATTTATTCCGAAATATCTGAATATAATACGACTTTTTGGTCAAAATTCTTACTATTATTTTGGATGACTATTGGAAGCATTTCTGTATTTTTATTAACTGTTGTTTTATTTACTTCAAATTATTTATTTGCAAAATTAATCTTCTTTTATTTCTCTATTATTTTTATACTAATGTTATTATTTGTAATATTTACGGCTTCGTCAGTTAATTATGAAGCAAATAAAATGTATAAATTATTAAATAATTTATTTGTGACGCGATATTTAAATTTAAAAAGAAATGTAACATTGGTTATAAAATTTAAGGTATAATTATTTTTATCTTGTTGCATTTTTAAAAATCACAAGTTATTCTTACAGTTACAGCTAATGATAGAACGAATAGCGTTGAAAAGAATTGGATTTTCGTGTTATTCGTTGTTTACTATTAATTATTTTCGTTGTTATGAGGTAATTGAATAGTTTTTAAAAATATTATAATTATTTTTTTAAAAAATTTTATTAGATACTTGCAATGCTATCGTTGTTATTTATTAAATTATCAGAAATGATTAAAGAAATAATTAAGCCAAAAACCAAATAAGTTGTAATTTCAAAATAAAACTTTATTATCCATCTTCTTTCTTAACCTACTAATAAAAAACTATAATGTTTTAAATATATTTTCGAAAAAATTTGTATATATATTTAACCTGGAGCCCTCCACCCATATTTATATTATTATACATTTAGTTAATTCAGACACTGATAATTAAATATATATAATTTATTGATATGAAGTAAGTGAATAAATTTTTTTTTAATATAATAAATAATTTTTTTTAATTACTAAATAATAACAATCATTTTGATGCTTTTTAACAAGAATTAATTAACAATTTATGTAATTACTAAAAATCAAAAACAATATATTTGCATGGTACAAATTTTGACTAATGTAATGTAAATGTAAATATCATATGATGTAAATGTTATAAAATAATAGACAGAAATAAAAAAAAAGTAAATTGTAAGTTTTCTTAATTTTATGGCATTCGTGTCTAAATATATGGAATTTAATATAAAAACATTTTAACAAATACTTAATTACTATTTTCATCTATTTGTAAGTAATTTTATAAATTATTTTTCTATTATGTAGCAATTAATATTAAAACAAAACATTATTTTAAAAATATTTATCTAATAAAATAGTACAAATCAGTTTGTTTCATCTGGTCCAAAAATAATACTGCTTTTTAAAACAATTTATCTGTAATGATATAGTATTAATAAATAAATTGTTTAAAAAAATAATACTATTTATGGATTACTTTTAGAAAAATAAATTATTAATAAAAATATAAGATACGCCCGCGACAGGATTCGAACCTGCAATCTTCTGATTCGAAGTCAGACGCCTTATCCATTAGGCCACGCGGGCTTGCTTGATAAGTCTGGCTTGAATAATTGATAAAATTGAGCAAGATTAAGAGTGTACATTTCCTCAAACAAAAATATTTCTAATAATGATAAAATATTACAATATTAGCAATGTAAGTTGCTATTTAAAATAAATTAAATAGTATTTGTTAATTTATTTATGTTGCAAAGAAATATTAAACAATTGGCTTAATAATGCTAATAAATTATAGACAAAAAATTAGTTTTCGGCCCGAACCATTAAATTAAAATCTTTAAATAATCTTAACTCTATTTTATTGACATTTCAAGTTTTAACAATTGCAAATTAAAAATATATTTATTAAGTTAAAGTTTTAAAACACTGATGCTATTTAAGATTAAGATTGTGCCAGGTTATTTGGAAAAATATTGACATTTTAAGCAAAAAACCAAATGTTCTGATTATAAATTACAAATTAAAGAAAACAATAAAAGTAATCTTGCATTAATAATTTTTAGGCTATTTATTTAATGTTGTTAACAAAGATTTAAAAAATCAACACATGTGACTTAATTTATTTTAAATAGAAAATATATTTAACAAATATTCAAATTTTCTACATGCTTAATAATTTCTATTAATCTACATTAAAATTATTTACATTATAATTTTGTTTTTGGTAAACTCTATTCAATTCTACATTTTTAGATGTAAATATTAAATTTGAAAATTAATATAAATTTGAAAAATAAAATTACAAAATTGTGCATATTATAATAAAATCTCAAAAATACGTTGCAATTTAATTTAGAGTCTATAAATATTTTATTCAATTTTACTAACAGATTACGTTTAATACTTATCATTAAATTCAAACAATAAACTATTTCAATGTTAAATTGTAAATTTGATATCTATTAATCTAACATATTTTAATCAGACTAATATAAGTATATAATATGTATATTGATTTTATTAATTGTACTTTATTATGTTAAAATTTTAATTGTTTGTGCAATTTTAATTTAAATTCTCAAAATTATTTTTAAATCTCTTATATGTTATTAATTGAGAATAATTAATTTTGAGATAATTAGTTTAAGATTTTTACTTTAACATGTTTATAATGATAATAAATAATTGTTTTGTACATTAAAACAAATAAATTTTTATATAAGTAAAAAATGTAAATTATAAAATATTGGATTTTATTTTGTTATACGAGAGTTTTCATGCCTTTTATATTTTTGTTATAAAATGTTTAAGCTATTTAACTAAAATAAATTTCTAATGTACATTGTACTGTTCCCGACATTCAGAAAAAGACATAATTTTGCTATAAAATAAAATTTTAAAAAAGAATAGCTTGTATCATGTTTTGTTTTGTTATTACATTTAATTACAAGCGATTTAAATAAGAAAACTATAAATAATTTTTTCAAAATTAAATTTTTAAAAACTAATTTCTAAAATAATAGTTACATTCATTTGATTTCTATTTAATCAGTTTATTTAGATATTGTATTTCTAGAAAACAAAAAAACATGTTTATACTATATTAAACATGTAAATTGTATAATAAAACAAGCTAGTATTTAGTTGAGTTGCGACGCAATACTCTGAATCTTATTTCTTGCCAAAGAAAAGGTCATCTTCTCGTAGTGAAGAATTTTTTTCTTTTTTTTTGTACTCATCAAACCCATAAAACCATTGACTTTATCCAGTTCTATATCAACCTTTAAATAGACAACACCAATGTCCAGACACTGGCCTTCTTTTGAAGCGGTAAAAACAACCTCTTCACGTGACATTTCGTCACCTATTTCAGGAATTAATTGGTCGTTTGAGTTGAAAAAAATAGACAATAATCGGGAAATTGGGCGCAAACTCAGTAAATCAGAGGGTATGGTGACTTGGCTTTCGTGTATATTTTCATAATTTGCCAGGTAAGGAGTTGGATTTCCAAGCTTCAACATCATATTGTTAATAATATGGTCGTATTCTTTTCTTGAAGTAATGCTATGTTGTGGTACATTCATTAATTTTAGTGCAAGTTCAACAATGTCTTGGATACTATTTCCATGCACCAATTCCTTTTCATTATTATAGTTTATCAGATATTTGCTGTCATCATACGAATTAACAGTGCCATTCATAACTTGTGTCTGATTTTTGTTAGAGCGCATTTGAATACTACCTTGCTTATCAGTGACATTTCCCAATGCTTCGTGTTGATTAGCTTCACATTCAGAGAAAATTTGCTTAATAATTTCAATTTTGATCATATAAACTTGCTCTTTATAATTGACTTTGAATTGTAATTGATGACTAGCTTCACCAATCTTTTCAAATGAAAAATAAATGGGTACTAATATCTGGTTGTAATTAGAAATTCTGGCCAAAACAAAGAAAAATTGACCCGATTGTTGACATTGTAACGTTTTGATTATATGTTCACCTGAATTAGTTTTTATTATCCAGGAAATATTGCTGTCATTACTACCAGAAAAACATTGAAGAGCTTCCATCCAATTATATGATGAAGCTGACATGTTAATTACATCGGAGTTATTAAGCTCATATTTGTGTAATTCAAAATTATTAGCAAAAATTTGGCGGCATGAATTATACTGTTTTATTATCGAATCGTTATAATTAAAACCATTATTTTTCAAAAACAGCTCTAAATTTGATTTTAAAATAATATGCTTGCTATTGTCGATAATAATAATTTCCATTTTAATATTTGAAATTCAAAGTTAACGCATTGAAATTTTATTTCTAAATTATAATTTTTGTTGTCTTAGAAAGAACATACTCAATTATAACTGCAAATGATATCAAATCATATTTTTAAACAAGAAAATTTATAAAAAGGAATGAAAATGCATAGCAACAAAATACTAGAAATTTAGATATAATTAAACCATTCAGAACATTGTGATTATTTGTATAAAGTTAACAGTTTTTATAAGCAAAATGTTTGTTAAACGACATATTCAAAGAAATTATTTTATGCTTATCTCAACTTAATTATTTAAGACAAACTTTGCACTATGGCAAACGTACGTGCGATTAAAATGTCATTTGTCAGACATTCTTTATCAGGAACAAAAGTCAACTTATATAACTAAGTAATCGAATTATTTAGGTATTTATGTGCTTACTTAAATATTTAAGTTGAGTTTTGTCACTGATAATGTCTGACAAATGACATTTAAAACGCACTTACGTTCGACATAATGCAAAGTTTGTCTCAAATAATTAATTTGTGATAAGCATAAAGTATTTTCTAAATATGTTTTTTAACAATTTAAAATTCAATTTACAAAAACAAGAAAATTTTAAATATTTACCAATTTGTTTATTAAATTAATTAGTTTAATTATAAAAATATTTGTTTTTCCTACTACTATTATAACACTAGTAACTCATTATACAAAAATAACATTAAAAATAAATGTTTTTTTAATCCAAGTGCAATTAATATCAAAAGATAAATACAAATTTTGATATTAGAATACTTGTATTACTAGTAGAAAAACAAAAAAAGCATAGAAACAAAATATCGAATATTTAGATTAACTCAAAGAATTATTATCCAATAGGCTGAAGTTAACCGTTATTAACGAAATATTTACAAATCAGTTGGTTTAATTATCAAAAATACTCTTTTATACTTGTTGCATTTTGAAATCAGTCAGTTTTTAATAAAAGTTAAAGTACATAATTTGATCGCAATTTTTATTTTAAAAAGTAATTAATTGTAAAAAATTAACTTTTCCTATTAAAATCTAAAGTTTTAAAAAAAATAAATCTTATAAAAAAAATTATTTAATTACTATTTAATTTACTATTAAGCTGTTAACATAAAAAAATTTTATTCAAAAAAAAAATAAGCATATAATTTTTTATTTACAAATAAACTTTTATTTATAATATAGTTAAATGCTAATTTTATTTCTTATTTAAAAAGCATGGCACTATTTCAAAGATACGAAATTTCCAATATCACGGATGCTATTGTTTATTGCGATGGAACTACAGATGAATCCGAATATCCGATAAAAGGAGCGAATAACGGCTGGACATTAAGAGAAATTGTAAAGAAAGCTATTAGTATTCTAAAGGTTGACATTAATGGCAAAACAAACGAACAAGTTTATGATGCATATTGCCAATGTTTAAATTCAAAAGTGCAAGGTGGTCAATCTTACTCGTCAAATATAATTGTAAACACTAGAAGCACAGTTCGTAGCGTTATGGACTCAGTTAAAAATATGATTCCGGTTAAAAACCAATTTTTGGAGATTAAATGCGAGGAAACGGTGGAAAATGCTCTCAAAGGCATTAACTTATCAACTACAAATGGAATCTTTTCTGCTTCGGATAAGCAAACGGTTAAAATCGATGAATTTATTGTTATGCAAGTGCTTCTAACAGGATATTGTATTGACATTATTCCCACTTATATGGAATTCTATGGCAGAGCTGAAGGAAATAGAGTACTTTTCTTCTCTAGTTCTGAAGTCTCCGCAAATATTAACTATCGACAGACCCGATACACTTTAAACAGAGGCCATATTCAGTCGATTATTAAAAAGTTAGATGCTGATTGTGATTTTTAAATGTAATTTTGATTGATAATAAATATGCCGCTTTAAGTTTTTAATTAAGCTTAAATTTTAGAATAAAATAAATTAATTAAACATTTGTAAAAAGCTATAATTTAATACTTAGCATAGAGTAAAGTAATAATTGTTTTACATCAAATATTGAGAAGTGGAAATTAACCAAAAATCTCTATAATTTAAAAAATTTGAATTTATTCCCTTCTCCTAGCATTTGGTCTGAGAAAAAGTATTTTTTTTGACATTTTACCTGCCTCCAAAATCGGCCAGATAATTTTATGTGTTTTGGGATTAAAATTAATACATTTCCATAAATTAATGCTAAATCCGGTTTAAATCCATTTAAATTTAGTAAAATGTTATTATAAATATATGTTTTTAAACTTTTTTTTTGAAAAATTCCTCCCTGATAATTGGACCGGTCGACTCTCTGGTTTACATAAATGTTAATATTTTTATAATTAAATTCTATACTTAAAATTACTTTAAAATTAACTTTATGATTTTTAAATATTGTTTACATTTTTTTATTATAATGAGAATAAAACATTAAGTCCATTTTATAAACTAAATACCATAAGTCTATGAAGTTAATTCAAAATCAGAATGGACCAGCAGATGACCAGCATCAAGCATTATTTATAGTTTTAAAGCGCATAAACATTATACAGTAAAATTATCATTCTTATAACTAGTTATAATTTTATTAAACTTTATTGAAATATAGTAATACTTAAAATTGACAATATTTTTTAGTATTTAAAAGTCATTTAGCTAGATATATAACACCAGTAGTCTTCAATTATAAAAGTTTTAGTTAGCTTTTTATAATTTACTAAACATACAAAAACATTCTAACTGAATAGGCCTGAGTTAAGCCAGACAAGAATTTTCAAATATTGTGTTTTTTATTTCTTAATAAGCAGTAAAATAAGATAACTAACACTTTTAAATTTTTAATAATTAGAGACCAGTGTATAAGACTAACAATCTATTTACAAAAATATAATTATGATTAAATAAATTAATAAAGATTGTATTACTTGTAGTTTTCATCTCCTTAAAATTATTATAAGCTATATAAAATTGCAATATAATATTTATGCGCTTTAGAACTATAAATAATGTTTAAAACTAATTATTCAAAATTTCAGTTTGCGTTTGCTAGATGTACAGACAGGTTCAGAAATGTGTAGCCAAAAACGAAATAGTAGAACAATGCGCACTCTGGCCCAACTCTTATTAGAGCTATGTAAATCCGCCATTAATATTTTATTAGCTGATTTTTTAAAATTTTAAATTAAAAATGTATATCAAATATTGATTATGTAAAACATCAAAGGTATACTTTTAAATTGTTAAATAAATATTAAAATAAATTATTAATAATTTTATATTTTTAGAATTTAGCTAATTGTGTTTAAAATATTACAATAAAACTAATTAGCTATAATTTAAAAATATATTATTATTATTATTTTAAATTTTTATTGATTTAACATGTAAAAAGCAAATATTTAAGGTTTTACATAGTATATATTCGATATATATTTTTAATTTTTAATTTAAAATTTTAAAAAATCAGCTAATAAAATATTAATAGCGGATATACATAGCCGTAAAGAGAGTTGAGCCAGAGTGCGCATTGCTCTACTACATCGTTTTTGGCTACACATTTCTAAACCTGTCTGTAGATACACTGTTTATGTCTGTTTAATAAATAATTAATAATAAATACAATAATTTAAGTTTATTTATATTGTAATACAATAAATTATTTAAACATTTTGACATTTATTAATTCGCCAAAAATGGTAATGTCACATCCCCATTGCTTACTATCTTGCGGCTCCATTTCTAAACCAATATCAGAACAATTCAATCCGCCTGATACAATTTTAATCTTTGGAAATGATAGCTTGCTTGACTTTTGTATAATTTTAACGCCAGTTATAATTGAATCCGGGTTAAATTTGCGATTAATAATATAAACATTTTGTCCAGAGCGTGACATTGACTCTTTATGCAATATCTTACCTTAATCAATTTCTCCAAGAATAAAACTATTATCATTTTCAGCTTGATCTGATGTAGCACCAAAATAATAATTATAAACCGAAAAAATACACCAATTATTATCTTGTTTATTTTTTTGAAGCAATACATGATATGCTTTAGTTATTTGATTAAATTGCTTATTTGCTTCTTCTGTATTATTTTTATCTGGATGACATTTTATTGTTTGTTTTCTATAAGCTTGTTTTATTTCATCTAACGTAGCATGGTTTGATAAACCAAGAGTTTCGTAATAAATATTGTCTTTATTTTGAAATAATTTAAACATGACTAAAGTTAAAGCTGCAATAATTTGACTTTCAATAAAAACAATTTATTAAATTTTAATATTAGTATCAAAATCTTTAATACAAATTATACTTACGTTTAACCATAAGTTTTTATATTAGCTTAAAATTAATTTTTATATATTGTTTTAAAACTCAAATTTTATTTTTATTATTTATAAATATTTTTTATTAAATAACTTTATTTAATATAAATAATTCAAAATATATTTGTTGTTAACATAAATAAAGAAAATTTAATCTCATTTATTAATTACTATGGTAATAAAGATACAGAAATTTTTTATTATTAACAATCTTAATAGAATTGCACAAGTTGATAAGTACATTTTGAAATCTTAATCAAATTATTTTTAATACATTTTCGGAAAAATTGTATATATAGTTTTACCATTCAGCTCCCTCCCCCTCCCCATTCCCCCGCGGCGGCTCGTCTTTATTAGTAGTGGGAGAAAAATTTTTAGGTTTAAGTTTTTTTATTAATAGCGAGAAAATTTAAATTTTTTTTATTTATAAAGAAAAAAATCCTTATCTTTATTATAATAGCGAGAAAAGAGTGAGCCCTTTTATTAATAACGAGAGGTCAATAAAAAATCTTTTATTAATAATACGGAAATTTGAGTTCTTTTATTAATATCGAGAAGAATATTTTTCCTTCTGATCTAGCAAATAAAATTTTACCAATCGTCTCTCGAAAATGTATTACGGTCATACTGTTCAGTCTTGTTTATATATAAATTTGTTTTTTAAATACAAATATTTAAATTAACTTAACTTGTTAAATATTATACTCAGTACATGCATATTTATAAATTTGTATTTTAAAAAAAAATATTATAAATATTAATTTAAATAATGAATAAATAAAATAAAAATATTTTTATACATTTATTAAACATTTTTAATAAAAATTTTGACAAGTGTTTCTGTATAACAAGTTATCTATAATTTTTAATACTTAACACTAGTCTTATTTATAATATAATTTAATCTTTGATAAACTATACTCTACTCAGTTCTATTTTTTAAAAACTTAAATAAAAATTTAAAATATTCTAACATTAAAATTACAAAATTGTGCATAAAACTCCAATTTAAATTAATATCAATTTAATGTTACATTGTAGATTTAATATATATTAGTTTAATATAATTAAATTAAAATTATAAAATATGTATGTTTATTTAATCAATTATGATTTATTATTACAAAATTTTAGTGATTTGCACAATCTCGTTTTTATGCATTTAATACTTATCTTAAGGATAGTGTTATCAATTAAGCGTAGTCAATTTCATAACATTTAGTTAAGTTTGTTACGTTACCATGTCTAAAACTGATATTAAATAACTGTTTTGTAAAATAAAATAATTTTTTATTTAAATTAAAAAATATGTAATTATTTTTAAAAAAATAATATATTCTTTAACCAGTGTAAAACTTTGGATTCTATATTGTCACATTGCGCATGGTGTTTTCATGTCTTTTACATTTTTGTTGTAACAATGTTCAAACTAGCTAACACAAATTGGTAATGTACATTGTATTCTATTTATAACCGTTGTTTATATTTTAAAAATAAGTAATTAATTCTAAAATTTAACTTTTTATAAATATTTTTCACATAAATATTTTTAAACAAAGCTACAAAGTTTTTAATTTTGTCAAAAAATAATATTTACCGTAATACCCCACATATAGCGGCATGCCGGTATAAGCGAGGAAAAAATATGGTTTTCAACAAATGACTTTAACTTAAATTTTAAAATTATTTTACAAGTAAAATGCAATAATATATCTAAAAATTAAAATATAATGTTGTACAAAGTTTAAAATAAACTAAATTAAATGAAAAATAAAATATTTTATATTAAATGTATTAAAAACATTGAATAAATTAAATAAAAATAAGAAAATTTTCAGGGAAATGTTTAATTTTTAAAATTTTAACTTAAAATTAGACAAAAACAAATGGTAATTTAAATAAAAATTAATTCAGCTATTAACTTTGTATCTAATTATTGCAATTAATTAAACATACTAATTAAATTAAAATTTTACATTAAAAATTTTCCTCACTTTATACCGGCATGCCGGTAGGGACCTTAAAGGCTTTCTAGCAAAAATGGTCATCCTCGCTTATACCGGCATGCCGCTATATGTGGGGTATTACGGTAATATATTTTTAATACATTGCTTAAATTTTTTTTTAATATGAGTAAATAATATAAAAATATTTATTGTAAATACATAAAAAATAATTTAAACAAAAATTTTAAAAAAAATTAAAAGAAATTAATTTTTAAAAAAATAATAACTTTAAACAATGTGTTAATTTTGGTGACCATTCAATGTTGCGGCGCGCTAAGTTTTTGCTTTTAAACAACAATTATATTATTTTTTATTATTACAAAAAATTTGAATTGTTAAATATCTATTAATATTTTTTTTATTAAATTTATATTTATCAATTAGACCTTTTTGTTATAATTTTAAAAAATAATATAATTTCTGTTTAAAACCAAAAATTTAGCGCGCGGCAACAATAAGTATTCATCTAAATTACTACACTTACACAAAAGCATATTAATATTAAATTATAATTATAAAAAAAATTAATTTAAGATGTTTGTTTGCATATTCTTAAATATCAGATAGTAAAATTATATTTTAAATAAATTAATAAAAACTACTAAATATATATTAATACTTTAGTTGTAAATAATCAAACTATTAATCAGTTGTTTTAACGTAAGTTTAATTAATATTTATATTAAATAGATTATACTGTACATTAGTAGTCTTCAGTTATAAAAGTTCAAATGTGTTATTTAGTTTTTTTACTATTTACTAGACATACATGTAATAGTGAATTATGCTATGACAATGAGCTAGTCACAAATTTTCTTAATATGTGTATTTGTATTGCATTCTTAATCAGAGCTAAGATTTCATATTAATGTCGTTTTAAAGACATGAGCTCTGATTCATTGTAAAGCCAGTAATTACTAATGTTTTCCTATTTAAAGCCAAAAGGGTTCACAAAACTAAGCTAAGTATGAATAGAAACTAATAATCATTGAGTAGCCAGTTCAGTTTAGCTATTGATTTAACTAGTCGAATAGTATGAGTCTAAGAATGAGCTAGAAGAGATAACTACTGATTAGCTAGTACAGTTTAGTGTTAATTGCGGAACAGTTGCTTTTTGATAGCCAAAGTAAACAGATAGTCTTCGATAGTCAAAGCGAACAGTTGATTAAATTTTAATTGAATTTTTTTGTACTCAAAGTATTATAAAAAGCCTTTTTGTAATTGATTTTGTGTATAATTTATAAAGTGATATAAAATACAATTTATAAGCTATTGAATCGAATTATAATTAATAAATAAAGTATTATCTTGTGTATTAAAACTGACTTAACTTAATTAAAAGCTTAATAACAATTAAAAGCTAAGTGTTTGAGTTACCATCAGCCGTAAATTCGGTGAACTTTTGCGTAAGGGTGACGGCAAAGTAAGTGCACCAGAATCAAGAGCTACAATCGCCCCCAAAAAGTAGCTAAATTAGTGTTTAAAGCCGTTCCCTTTTACATACATAACTGAATAGGCCATACGAATCTTTATAGATATATTGTTTTGTTTTTCTTAATAAGCAGTAAAACAAAATAACTAACATTTTTTAACTTTTAATAATTAAAGGCCAATATACAATACATCATACAGTATACATCAAAGAAGCGCAAAATCTTTTAGTTTAAAAAAGTTGATTAACACTTTAACTGTTTGCTAAACATACTAAAACAGTATATTTGCATGATCAAAAACTTGATCTTGGTATAAATGGTATGAATGGTATTAACAAACATTTTGATTTCTTATCTGTTGTGCATCGCTGCTGTACATTAGCACGTCAGCCAATTTTGCTAGTTATTGCAACAAACATGTGAAGGGCATGAATGATCTTAGCACAATAAAATCAATTCTACCAAAGTTGCATACTGTATTAAACTTTTTTTTTTATTTTAGCTTAAATTAAACAACAATTTTAAAATTCGAAAATGAATTTCAAATCTGAACTGTCATTATCATTGTCAACACCAACATCTTGGCTTGATAGAATTAAAGATTTGGCTGAAACAATTGCCGCTGTTTCGACAGTAACAATAGCTTTAAAGAACTTGTGGGATGCAATTCGGCCGCAAGAAAAATCTTTTTTGAAAATTGGTCAAATTCACATTGGCGATATAATTCATACCGAGTCCGTTTCTCAAACTGGTAGCGATAAATACATTGTTAAAATTCCAGTTTAAACCAAAACAATTACTGGCATTGCTGTTTTACCAAGACCAAATGTACAAGCTCCGAATGCAAACATTGAAGATGGTGGTTTGGGACACAATTTTTGCCAGATTAATCTTATTCCACCAGACAACAATAAACAATGGGGTTGTAATATAACTATATTTTCAATTAGTTAATAAAAATTTTTAATAAACTTATAAATTAAACTGACATTGTTAAAAAATATTTATTGTAGATTGTAATCAGAAACTTTGAATTTTGATAAAAATAAATTTTTAAAAATATTTTAACTCAATTTGATTTATATTTTAAAGCTTAAAATTGCAAGATTAAGCAGATAATTTACAAGATAGTTTTAAAACTTCAATTTGATTTAATTTAAGATTGTGCCGGGAGTTTAATTTTGGAACAAAAAACAAATTTACTTCTTATAATAAACTAAAAATCATAAACACTTAATAGCTTAAAAAGGGGTATAAAATGTTTTCCATCGCTTTTAAAGTAATATTTAAAAAACTTAATTTTTTAAATATTTATTAAAATAAATAATATATTATTAAAATATAAACACCACTTCAACATCTAAAATTTGCCATTTTTTATTTTTAATTTTTAGATGATGCTTAGAAATAACTGCATGCTAATTTATAAAATTTGATTTAAAAATAAACATTAGATTTATTCAATTAGATTTGTGTAAAACTTATTAAAAGAGTTATCCGGCCAAGCGTAACAATCTATTTGAATGCACCACTTTTTATGTAAACAAATGATGCAAGTGCTATGTACAGCATGTACATGAAGATTTTTTTTGATAATAAGCTTAGTAGCGGTTCCCTAAGAATATCTTAACTCAAAATACATTCACAGATCAATTCTAACTTAAGTTTTGCATTTTTAACTTATTATTTATTTGAGTAATTTTATAGTAATCACATTATTGTTAGTCAACTTTTACTTGTTTAATTTTGAAAACAAACAATTTGATTAAATAAATTGATTGATAAAAAATGTGATTACTATAAAATTACTCAAATAAATAATAAGTTAAAAATGTAAAACTTAAGTTAGAATTGATCTGTAAATGTATTTTGAGTTAAGATATTCTTAGAGAACCGCTACTAAACTTATTATCGAAAAAAATCTTCATGAGCATGTATATAAAAATGACAACTTTTCCATCATTTCCCGAAGATAAAATTGATACCATTTGATTCAGTTTTTTAGTCTTTAGATGACCTGATGTTAAAATTACGTTTTATTTTAAACCGAAAAGTTTTAAATAAGATTTTTCAAATTGCCTATTCTTTTAACATTAGAGGGTTCTAAAATTTTTTGCACCCTATTTCTCGACGGATAAACCCTTATTTTAAACTTTTGTTTAATAAGATAAGTTTTCAAATATTAAAGTTAAAAATAAAATAATAATATCAAATAATCATTTAAAATATGCTAGTTATTGTTTGATAAAATTAAACTAGTTTTAATTTATTAGCATATTTTTTCTGAAATTTAATATAGAAAAAATAATTAAAATTTTACATTGATCAAAATATTTAATTTGGAATAAAATAATTCTAATTTTTTTTATATGTTATGTATATAAGTTTAAATAATTTAAAATTAAGTTTGCTAATATTAATTGTAAATAATGTTAATAAAAAAAACATAAGTTATATAATTATTAGTATCAAATTGATAAAACAAATTTAGAAATTGTTTCGAAATTATTTTATTTTTAATTAAATAATTTATTGTTTGAGATAAACAATATCTAAATTAATTTTTAACAGAGATCTCGAAGGAGGGGATCAGGCAAAAATCTCCCTGATTTTGAAAATTTGGATTTACCCCCCCCCCCCTAGCATTTGGTCCGCGAAAAGGTACCCCCCCTCGACTTTTTGCCGGCCCCCT
>JAQFXP010001560.1:0-18681 GCA_034693685.1 Belba bartosi
AATAATTTATTAGTTTTAATTTTTCAACAAGCTACAATATAATTTATGCTTGTTTTGTAAAAGTATATTAATTTCTTCCACATGTAACATTTGAAATATTTGTAAAGTTTCAAAATAAAAATTTATTTTTAAGCTAAACAATAAAAATTCTATTATTTTTTAAATTTTTAAAAATATTTTAAATTTTACGAAAACACATAAATATTTTGAAAGATTTAGTTTAAAATTGTTTTTTGTTTTATTTATGAATTGTTGTGCAAAGAGAATAAAAACAAAAGTTAATTGTTTTTCTATTTTAAATACAATTTATAACCTTTTAAAATAAAAATTTTATGCTTGGTAAAATAAGAAAACAATAAAGCCAACTAAGTTTTTGTGTCCCAGGAGCTAAAAATTGATATTTTTTAATATACTTTGTTTGATTTTCAATGAATCAAGCTGGAATTTTTAAGAATAAATTATTTTTAAAAAGCAATTCGTTGTAGTCTTTAATATTTATAAGATTTTTATATTAATACTAAACAATTATCGCTAATATTTTTTGATTACATCCCAACTGGCCTAAATTCTTTTCGCTAGGAATCGAGAAGAGGGGGATCAGGCAAAAATCCCTCTGATTGTGAAAATTTGGATTTCCCCCCTTAGCATTTGATCCAGAAAAAGCCTCTCTACAACTTTTTGCCGGCCGCCGAAAACGGCCGGCAAATTTTTTAGTTTTTTTCGGCCAAAATTAGGGAATTTTCTCTAAATTGGTGCTAAATCCGGTTTAAATCCAGTTAATTTAACTAAAATTATTTTAAATTCAATTTAAATTTAGTTAATTTAGGCAAAATTTTATCATAAATATATGGGTTTTTTGAGCGTTTTTGGAAAAATCTCCTCAATAATCCCCCCTGGATCGGCCGACCTTCTCGATCCCTGCATTTTGCCAATATACTTTTTCTCTAAATGCCGATTTTAATGCATTTCTCCAAAACAATTTATAGCAACGTAATTTGTATACAAAATAACAAATTGAAATTTTTTAAAACAAAAAATAGAAATAAATTTTTTAATTACAATATTAATACAGTATATATTTGATTTTAGCAAATCGGATTATATGAAATCTAAATTATAGCAAAGCAATGTTAATGTACCAATAAGAAAGTAGTAATGTTAAAATAAACCCAATTATAGCACAATTTAATTTTATTCAACAATTTTTACCGCACCAAGCAATTGCTAAAATCAAATTTATACTACTGTATATAAAAGTATTACAGTATTTGAAAATATAAATTTATCCAGTTAAAATTTTATCACAAGTTTTCTTATAATTCCTTTGAATGCAATCATATCAAAAGAATTTGAGAGTATATTATAAAAATATGTTTAGATTAACTTACTTGTTAGAAATACTTTTTGCGAAATGCATATATTTCTGTACCAAATTCATATTGGCAAGATAGATTAAGGTCAGTTGGAAAGAATGGTACTTAATCAAATGAAATAATTTTATATTTTGAATTTTTTTTTTAATTTATGACTAAAACAGATTTACACTTATTTACATTTATGTATTTTAAATATTAGTTGTTAATCAAATTTAAAATTAGACATAATTAAAATTATTAAAAAGTATAATCAGAACTTTAAAAATAAAAAGAGTCAAAAATTTGTTAATTTTAAAAATTGCATTTAACTCTACTGAAAAATTACCCAATTTTAAGTTTTATTTTTGTAATTTTGAGTTAAATTTAATTATATTAATTAAAATTTAATATAATTAAAATTTCAATTAGTTTTATATAATATACTTATATAAATTTAAACAATAAAAACTTTTTCATCAAGGCTTCTTAAAATTTTAACCAAAATTTTAATATAATCCAGAAATAGAGAAAAGAAATTAGACAAAATTTTTTCTAATTTTAAAAAATTAGAATTTATTTCTTTTTGCATTTGGTCTGCATTTACCCCCTTTATGAGTAACCTGTTTCCAAACGCAACCAGCAATTTTTAAAGTTTAAATTAAAATATTATATAAATATATAGATTTTTTTTTAAATTTTGAAAAATTATTCCCCTAATACATTTCAACTCTGACTTGATTTTTAAATCACTAATTTTAAATAAATTATTTCTATCTATTTAACATATAACAAGAAATAGAAATATATATGATTAATTAAGTTAATTTTTATATATAATCATAAATTTTGCTAATTAAGTATGCAATAATTTAGAATAAAATTGCACAAACTTATTTCTATAGTAAATGATAAAATATTCTGGTTTTGTAAACTCAATATTTATTTTTATCTTTAATTGATTTTACTTATTATTTTATAACAAGCTTATTATTTTATTATATTATATCACATTTTATTATTATGCATATAAGTTATTGTTAAAACATTTTAACAAAAATTATTTATTAAATATTATTTTATTGCTTTGGTTTGATAACTACTGTATATTAATTTAAATTATTTGTTTTAATTTTTAAAATATTTCCATTATGTATTTCCACTATTTTGTATTGCTAAATTACTAAAATGTTAAATACAGTTTTTTAAAAATTAATAATTAGAATAAAAATATTTCTAATTTGTGTATTATTATGATGTTTGTAGATAAATTGCTTTAGAAAATAAAATTATTTCTTTTCTAGTTTAAAAACAATTCCACTGTACTATCTTTTGAATTGTTTGTTAATTAAAATTTTAATTAAATTTTGATATAATTAACTTTAAATATTATCTAACTATTTGTTTAAGTAAATAACTATTATTTTTTAAATTGATATTTGATAAATGTATAAAAATAAAATAAAAAATTTAAACCTTGCATTGTTATTTTTAGATTTAAACAATTGTTATATTAAATTGCAATTGTATTTAATTATTTAAAACATTCATATTATATTTAGTAAAATTATTATTTTTAAATATTAATTTAATACTTTGTATTAATAGTTATAAAATTAAATTTAAAAATGTTTTTAATATAAAAACTTTTAACATCTTAATATTGATTATTTATAAATATCTATTTTACAATTCTATTTAAATTATTTGTTTCGTAAAAACGGATTTCTCAGTTTTTAAAATTACAAAAACAATTTTCTAAATAATATTTTTACACGTTTTATATAAGAAAGTTTCGCAAAGTTTTATATTTTTATTCTTCAAGTCTTAGATTTTTAAAGGGAAAAAAGTAGGCGAATAAACGGATAAATATTTAAGACGTTTTTAGTATTGAGTATTTTATAAGTTTACTCTATTTTGGATAAAAGTTTATTTTATATAGTATTTTAAATTTAGGAAGGAGAAAAGATATTTTTCTATTTAAGTTTAACTGAAAGTAAATCTATTTGTTGTTTAATGCAAAATCAAATACTTAATACAAAGTCAATAAATAGTGAGAAATGCTTTTAAAGAATCTTTTTCTGGGAGAACCAGTTTTTGGAAATTTAATCAAATTTTGAATTAAATCATTTAATAATTAAAAATTTTTGAATGTTAATTTCTAATTTTTAAAAGAGGCAAAAATACATTGATTTGATCTTTCAAGATTAAATCGCTATTTTGCCATATTTTTGCACTAGATATTTTGAATGTTTGGTTATCCCTGTTATTTGTACTTTTTATATACTTTATAGTAGAAATATATTCAAAAATTCTTCAAAATAAAGACTTACTTGATAAGGAATATCAGCGATTGTTTTTGCGATATAGTAAGCACTGCATGAATACCAACCGTTTGTCTTCTCTTTGAGAAATACCGACATTTCTAAGGGAAACGTCAAAATTGTTGGCATTTTTGCTGAAAGGCCTACAAATAGTAACGAAAAGAATAAGTAACCCATATTTGACAGACAGTCGCCCATCGGTCGCATCAAATCAAAATCGGTTAGAGCCGAGTCCACACAACCCGATGACCGGCCAATTGGGTTGACGTATATTAGGGATATTATGACTGCAATTGCAATACTAGTGAAGAGTCTGAGAAGAGTGAGCTGCGGCTGACGCCAAATGCAAAGGTTTGTCCGGACCAGCAGTAGCCACACATGAAGAAGAAATGGATGTGATTGTCGTTTCGATTTCTGCACGATCTTTGAAACGCTAGTACTCTCTGAAGGAATTTCGTGAATATAACCACTTTTTTCGATTTGATTGAAAGCCATTCTTTCGATTACATTAATCCCAAAATCTCCGGACGCGACGCCTATTGCAAAATCGGTTGGATTTTCATGTATTGGACACAAGAGACCGAATGAGTTCAAAGAATCAATTAATTGCTCAGTTGGCCCGTAATATATAGGTCGTCCTCCATTTGACATTAAATAGAGACAATCTATTTGGTGGAGCACTTGTGTCGACGGCTGATGAAGACTCGCTATAATGACCATTGGGTGCAGTGTTTGAGAGCCTCTGGATAGTTGTTGTAATAGTTTAATACATTGCAAACATGAAGAGCTGTCCAAACCCGAAGTCGGCTCATCCAGGATTAGTATGTTAGGTCTGGTCACTAACTCTATTCCAATGCTTAATCTCTTCCTTTGACCGCCACTACAGTTCGAGACTTTAACTTTAGAACACAATTCAAGTCCTAATTGTTTCAATATATTGTTGACGACATCCATATGTGCCCTAAGATTCCAGTTCTCACTTCTCTCAGTCCTATTATTCTTATAGTTCTTGAGTTTTGAAGCGAATAAAAGGGTTTCCGAAACCGTCAGCTCTTCCAAGTGATAGTCTTTTTGTGAACAAAATGCTATTTTTGTTTTCTTACCGGCCGTTACATATATATCACCCGTCAGTCCAACAGTTCTGAGACCAGCAATGCATTCGAGTAAAGAAGTCTTTCCGGAACCGCTCGGCCCTATAAAAGCAGTTACTTTTCCACTAATACCTCTGCCGCTGGCGTTTCGAATCAATTCAATTGTTTGAGATTTCGATTTACTTATGACTTTCTCTTTGACAGTATATCTGATATTATGCCAAACTATGTCCACATTCTCATCGATGACTTCGGATTGGCTTTGAATGGAACACAAAGAAGAAACCAACGATAGACTCACTTCTTCGTTATCACATTTTTTCAAAACAAGATTTTCTCTTTCGAGTGAATTTAATTGAACTTGCTCATTGTTTGCCATTATTTAGTGCACTATTTAAATATTTAATTGCAATTTATTATATTTATAAATTATTATTAATAATAATAAGTGAGTTAAAAAATTAACATGTTTGTAATTAATTAAGTTTTATTAAGCATTATTCGGTATATATTGAAAGTTTTAAATTTTTCAATTATTTGCATATTTTTCCTTTAACTCAAATTGAGTTTACTATTTTTTAAATTATGATTTTTTTTAATAATGTCAAATTGTTTACTTTATTAATGATTTAAAACTTAATTTTTATTTTTAATTTATATACAAAATTGAGAGTATGTATTCGACAATGTATGTATGTGCGTGGATCTATATTTGCCTAGTCAAAAATATTTTAATTAAACTTTAATTTTTTTCTCTAATAAATATATACTTATAACAAGTTTTTTATTTTCTAAAATTTTTATTTTAGTAAAATATAATTATAACAACAATTTTTTAAAGACATTAAACAATTACTAAAATTAAGTTTTGCAAAAATTTAAAAGGTTTATCAATTTAGAAAAGCTTTAGGTAGGTTATGGATTTTAAATAATTAATTAAAATAAAAATAAAAATTCTATTTAATGCTTAAAATTGCAATAAAACTATGTTTGTAATTTAACTAAATTTAAATTTAAACAATCACTTAGTTAGTTGTTTCAATTAAATTAAATTTAAACTTTAAAATCTACCTTGTCATTTTTCATAGATTTTAGCTAAATATCTTTTTAAAATCTATTCTTTGATTTCCCCCTGGAGTGCACAAACTACTCATTCTTTACTTTTTATTATTATTTTGTATAACGTATTTCCCTTTTTATATAATTTTAAAATATTAAAAAGCAAACAAAAATTTCAGATTTATAGTACAGATTTAGTGCTTGTTTTAAATATATTATAAATTCAATTGTTATAAACTTGAAACACATTATTAAAATTTTTAACTTGAACAATCACGCAATATACAATAAACATTGTATTTCAATATTAAATTAAAGGAAAAGACGAATAACTTTAAAACTAATAATTATTTTTAAATATTCTGGTTATAAAATATTTTTAAAAAAACTTATTTTAAAAACAATTTCTTGAATAAACATATAAATTATAATAATTATTATATTTTAAATATAAATTAAAATTAAAAAATAATTCAAATTAAATTTGTAAAATAAATATTTAACTACTTGTACTTAATAAGTTTACAGCAATTTTTATGTTATTTTCTTATTTTTAAAACTTATTATCTAAATAATCTCAAAGTTTAAATAAGTTTCAATGTTATCTTTTGTATAACTTTATTCAGCAATATAATATTTAAAAACATTTTATATGTATTAATGTTAATAAAATAATTACATAGATTAGCTTGGTATAGTCCCGATAGTATTGCTTTTATTAAATAGTAAACCAATTTATTTTAATGACGTATTCGTAGATCAATTCTAAGTTTTTCTTTTTTAAACTTATTATTTATTTGAGTAATTATATAGAAATTAAATATTTATCAGTAAACGTAATTTTGTTTGAGTTTTCGAATCAATAATTTATAATTTTTGAAAATTAATCTATTTTTAAATAATATATGGTAAGAAATAATATTACAAAAACTATATTATTTAAGATTAATTTTAGATTACTATAAAATTACTCAAATAATCGTGGGCGTTTCAGATTCCTATTAGATCCTATTTTACTGGACGTCTGATATGCTATTGTTGTGCCAAATTATATTTATTCAAACAAGTTGTTACACTTTTAGGTGTGTTATGGAAACTTAAATTTTATTATTTTAATAAATATTTATATTGCTAAATAATAAAATTAAACTTATGTTCAATTAAATTTACTTTAATTACTGTTTAAACTTGTGTATTTGCAAAATTATTTTTGTTGTTTTTTAAAAATTAAAATTAATTAAATTGAAACTTAAGCCAAATTTCAATTTAAAATAAAACAAAGTTTAATATGTTTAGAGATTACAAATAAAAATTGTAATCAAAATATTAAATTTAAACTTATAAATATAGAGTTGAAATCTTTTGTTTTTTTCAAGATTAAAGTAAGCTTTTTGGAGCACTTCTGCAAATGTCACTAAACACAAAATGTATGCGAATAAACATTAATTAATCAGATGACCAAGACAAAAACAATGCTTTAATTTTTTAACATAAATTCTTTTAAAAATTGGCTTGCAAATAATAAATTAAAAAAGTTAAATTTAAATACATTTGATTAGTGAATATGTTTTTACTAAAGCTATTCTTAGAAATGTGCTACTAAAATTATTATCAAAACAAAATACCGGTATAAATTGTATAAACTTAATAAATTTAAATATTTCATATTATGTTAATAAATATATAAATATTCATTAATCAACTAACATATCAATAAATTTGCCAAATTATACAAGTTGGTTTAATTGCAAAGTTTGAATTCAAATGTTAAATTTATAAAAATTAAATCTAACAAGGGGTGTAACGGTAATCTCCGCCCCCGAATGTAAAAAAATTTTGAATTTTGATAGAGCTTCAAAAATAAATAATATGTATTAAAATATTTTTGGCAGAAAGTAATAGACAAAAATTTTATTGAGATTTTTCATAATTATTTGCAATAGATATTGCAATTGCAATCGAAAGCTATTAAAGCAAATGTGATTTTTACATCTAAAAAAATTTTATTTATGCATTTTAAACTTTTAAAACACTGTTTATTAACTAAAACAGAGAAAAACTTAACAGAATATACAAATTTTTCATTTTTACAAATTTTGCATCTTTGAATTTAAACAAGAAAACAACAACAGAAATATTCTCAGTAACTTCAGTTAAGTTTTGTCTTATTTTAATTATTAATTAATGTTTTAAAAGTTTAAAACTAAAAATTATAATTTGTTCAAGATGTATAAACCACATTTGCTTTAATAGCTTTCGATTGCAATTGCAATATCTATAGCAAATAATTATGAAAAATCTCAATAAAATTTTTGTCTATCACTTTCTGCCGAAAATATTTTAATACATATTATTTATTTTTGAAGCTCTATCAAAATCCAAAATTTTTTGGCAATCGGGGGCGGGGCTTACCGTTACACCCCTTGTAAGTAATGTTTATAATATATTATGTATTATAGCTCGAAAAGGTTGATCGATCGAGGGAGATTAAGGGAGAAATGTCTCCAAAAAATTGTCAAAAAACCTCGAGGGAGTATTTGGAAAGGGATTTTTTTAAAACGCTCAAAACCCATATATTTATAATAAAATTTTACACAATTTAACTGGATATAAACTAAATTTATCACTAATTTAGGAAAGATTATCTAATTTTAACTTAATATTTTAAAATTTTTGCCGGTTGCCAAAGGTTTGAAAATTTCGCAGACTAAGTACTAGGGAGGTTAAATGCCAATTTTCAAAATGAGAGGATTTTTGTTTGATTTCTTCTTCTCGATTCCTAGATATTATACAATACTAATATATAATTTTGCACTGGCCCAATTTATTAGAGAGAAAAATTTAATACATAAGTGCAAATAGTTATTTGAAAATCCTGACAAAAATAGCAAGCACAACTCGCCCTCGCATTTAAAACTTATTTATGCAAAATAAATTATCAAGAGGAATTTTATGTAAAAATTAGTGTGATAGTGTCATTAAAGTTTAAAACGTATATCTTATTAACGTATATGCAAAAATTGACTAATAATATTCAACTATGACTCATAGTTTTTTAAATTAATTATTATTTATTTATCTGCAACTTAAAAATTTTCCATTAAAAACAATTTATTAGAAGTTTAAATAAAAATTAATATAAATTATATAGTAAATATTTTCATGTTTTATTTTTATCAACAAAATATCAAGTTGATTTTTAAATATTCAATTTAAAAATAATTACACATTATTTATAATATAAATCTTATACATGTAAGTCTTATACGATGCTATTATCAAGCCTATATTGGTAATTGAATTATAAATAAATCAAACTTTCAAATATATATTTAATGTAAAATTTGTTGAAATAAAAATAATGACTATTTAATGTCATATTTCTAGTTCTCTGATTTTTAAAAATACAGTATTTTCTAGTTATTATAATTCTATTATTATACTTAAAGTATAACTTATTTATATAAAGAAAATGTTAAACTTTCAAAACAATGTCTAAATAATACATCAATTCGTAATCTTTACAAAACAAAAATATTTGTTTCGCAACAATAGAAAACAATTGTTTCATATGATTAAAGACAAATTCCGAATATTTTAAAATATATTAATAGATTAAACAAATATTTTAAGTATTTTATAACCGACTCAAACAAACTAAAATATTAAGATTAATAGTTAAAAGATTAATGAATATAATTACCAAATTTGCAAATATAACTCAAAACATATTTCAGTCAAAAATGAATTAAAATTAGAAAAAAATTATTTAAAATCACGCGATCTCTCATCAGTCGTAGTCATTGTTTTTATTTAATAATTAGTTAAAGACAAGAGATTTAAATTTAATCTTAATGACAAAAATCGTTAAACAAATAATATCGTAATTATGGGTACAATTAGTTCCATCTGTTCCTGGATTTTCTGCAGTTCCTGTTGTAAACCAAAAAATAATAAAAAATTTGAAAAAATGAAATGGAAAGACATTAGATCCATATCTTCAGCTAATTTGCCGCTCAAAGACCAGACAAATAGAGATAAAATTTTGACAAAAGAGTATAATTTTCCCGACGAGAAGATCACAGACTTGGGCTATGATTGGAAAAATAGGGTAAAGATAGGTACGGGAGGGTTTGCCACTGTATACAAAGTAACCCGAATTAAAGACAAAAAAGTTGTGGTTTTGAAGGAAATTACGATTAAATGCACCGAAAGTTTAATGGATCCAAAAAATGACGAGAGTTTGAGGAATGAAATCGCTGTGTTTTCCCGAATTAGACACAAGAATATGATTATGTTTATCGAACACTTCTTCTTCAGAAATGTCTGTTATCTAGTGATGGAATTGGCCAATAGTGGCAGTCTTTACGATGAGATCGAGAATAATGGACCGATGATTGAGTCGACAGCAAAACCCTATTTCATACAAATAGCCAGAGCTGTGGAAACACTACACTTAAGAGACCCTCCGATAGCACATCTCGACATCAAACCGGCGAATGTGTTGATTCATATTAAAGATGGAGAAAAGATTATAAAACTCACAGACTTTGGGTTAAGTCTAATCTTAACTCAAGTACATAAGGGTCCGAACGAACCGGAAAGTTGGTCCCGAACTCGTAAACCCAAAGGAACTCTCGATTATATGTCTCCACAACTAATTCAATTGATTTTATGGAATCAATTGTATAAAAGAAATGAGAGATCAGAGTTGGGAAAAGTACGAACAGTTAATCCAATCAAAGCCGACATCTGGGCATTGGGGGTAACTCTATATTATATGATCACCGGTTCTGTGCCTTACGATACATATTCGGCTAATTTTCAACTGCTTTTGAGAAAAACACTTCCGAATCAGATGAAGAAAAATATAAAACTAATCGAAAAAAAGATTAGTGTAGAACTGCACCGATTGATGAGCCGAATGCTCGAACCAAAGACTCACTTAAGAATAGATATAAAGACTGTACTCAAACAGAAATGGCTGATTGGTGTACCGGAACAGATGTTTGTCTAAAAGTCCATAACTAATTGAAAGATAATTTATAATTTTATTTAAGAATAAATACTTAGTTGTAATACATCGATAAAAAAATAATATAAAATTATTTGAATTACAAATTTTAAAAATTAAGATTAAAATATTTATCAAAAATTGTTATATAAAAAACTTTAAAATAAGTATTTAAAGCAAATGTTTTCACATAATTTTGTCGTTTTATCTAAAAGCAATTAAATATAAATAATTAAAATATATTTTAGGCCTAAATAAAAATCACTTTTTAATGTTAGCCCGGTATGAAAGCACAAAATAAGCCAAAACTCTGGCCAATATTGAATAGACTACTAAAACAATTAAATCAAAATAGAAATCGTCTTCATTTATGCCAAACCCCTGCAAAACAAGCGATGGATTACTCTTATAGTAATCTTCGGAAAACTTTTCAAACTTTTCAGTGATATTATCGAGAAGTCCGTTCTCATGAATACAACCGAGCACTGGCACTACGTCCGGACCGAAACTCTGCTTTAGGTCTTTCATAGTGAGCTCTTTGATTGGGGAACACCTTTCAAACCCATATATTGTTAGCACAAGTGTCTCAAATCCTAACCGAAAGTACGATAGATAAGTGAACGGACGGATCAGTTCCGGCAGACTATTAATACGAACTAATAGACCGGTGAATAAAACGAGTGGTATTTGGAAGATCGCACCGGCAATAGCGGCTGCGTTTACATTATTAACGAAATTAGCGCCAATTGTAAAACCAATACTATCGGCCACTAATGAAATGAGCAAGATGATTAGTACGAAATATCCAAATCTCCAAAACACCATAACTTGTGCCGTTATTAAGTACGAAGAGATGCCAAATATTATCGGAAATACTATATTTGGCAATAGATTGACCAGATTTTTGGCCACAAAATAGGATCCGACGGAATACCATCCGTTAAAGTACTCCTTCACGAAAACAGACACTTCGAGCGGAAACGTTAGAATTGTTGGCATAAGTGTACCGAAGGATATAAATACTAATGCAAAGAATATGAATCCAAAGTTCAAAACAGAAGACTTCTTTGGGTCACTCATCATGAGTTGGTCGAAATTCTGTACCATTTCAAGCATTTGCGACGGACTCTGTTTGGCACAACCGTCAGGTTTGCCGATACTGGCGTTGAAGTATAACAGAGATATTAATACTAAAATAGCACTAATTGAGAAGATTCGGAGCCAATAGTCCGTCGGATCTCTAAATGATATCAATAGACATCTCTTGAATAGAATCCATGTTTTATACAATTCTCTACTTTTCTTCTGTTTTCGCGATTTTCGGCCAATTTTTGTAATCTTAACACTCGACTCATCCAAATAATCCGTTAAAACCTTCTTTTTCTGTTCTTCAGCTAACTTGTAGACAATGTCCAATCCGTGGTCACCGCTTGCTATTTCGGTGATATAATCGGCCGGATTGTGGTATTGCGGACATATCAGGTCAAAGCTATTTAAGTAATTGATTAGGTTAGTTGAGGGCCCGTCATATATACACTGTCCTTCTAATGACAATATGTACAAGTGATCAAAACACGACAGTATGCGAGCCGTCGGCTGATGTATCGAAGCCGCGATCGCTATCGGCTCATCATTTCGCGACAACTTCTTCAGTAATGCCACACATTGTAGACACGACACCGAATCGAGTCCACTCGTCGGCTCGTCCAGCATTAGGATTGTCGGCGAAGATATCAACTCAAGTGCTATTGACAGACGTTTCTGTTGACCACCACTTGTAAACAAAATTTAATTAATTAATTAATATTTAGAAAATATAATAATAAAAATTACCTGCAGTTGCCGACCCGAACATCGGCGCACTGTTCCAGACCTAATTTCGAAATCAAAGTGCGGACCAGATTGTGGTGATATGTACTGTTTGGAAGTTTAATGAGAATATTCTCTTCGGGAAATGTGGTCGCGTTATACACATTCTCGTTGTCGTCAACTAATCTCACTTTTACTAAACTATTCTTCTGATAGTTCTTCAGTTTCGATGCAAACAATAGTGTTTCCTCGACAGTCAGGTGCGGAACAAGTGATTCATTTTGTGAATTGTAGGCTAACTTAACTTTCTTATTGTGCCCATTGGCGCCGTTCACAATGATGTCACCGCTCACACCTATTCGCCTCCGACCGGCTAGACATTCAATTAAAGTTGTCTTCCCGGCCCCACTCGGCCCGATTACGGCAGTCAACTGTCCACTACTGATCCGTCCATTCAGGTTATGTAACAATAATTTCTCAGTTTTGGGCCAAAACTTCCAATAGTGTGGAAATGTTTTGACAGAATACGACAAATTACTCCAAATTAATTCAAAATTTGTCGACTTTTCGTTCACTCGACTAATTGATCTTTGAATTACTTTCACTTCATTTAGGGCACCATTAGTGCCATTAATACCATTAATGCCGTTAATGCCGTTTAGAAGTTTAGTCGACTGTTCGCCGTAAACATTAGACATCATTTGCGAAACAAATATTAATTTCTATTTTTCTATTAATCGATAAATTAATCTAAAAGAGAAATATAAAAAAGAAGTTTGTGTTGAGGATAATATTTGGCTAAATTCTATATTTGTTGGTCTTATAGAGAGTTAGATTTAATATAAAGACAAATTTAAAGATAAACTATTAAACTTGACATAAATATTAAATCTTAACATGTTCACTCACTTTCTCATATGAAATGCACTCAAGACTTTTAGATCATATTTTGATTTCTTTCCACTCTCTCTGTCACTCCTCTCTCCCCTCTCTCTTCCTCTCCCTCTCCCTCCCCCTCTCTCCTGCTCTCTCCTGCTCTCTCCTGTTCTCTCTCTCTCCTGCTTTCTCTCTCCTCTTTCTTTCTCTGCTCTCTCTCTCTATACATCTCTCGTTCTCTCTCTCACAGATTCTCTGTTTTTCTTCTTTTCCCTCTCACTCTCTCCCCTTACTCTCCATCTATTCGAGTATTAGAGTGAGAGTGAAAGGCAGTGATAATATCATTGATAATTAGCATAACTTGTTTGGCTGAGATAACGACGACCTTCACCGCTAAAAAAGTCAGTTATTTGTTCTAATGGCTAATGACTTATATATAGAAATTTTACCATTATATAAAATAAGAAAATTTCTATTTAATTCAATTTTAATTTCTGCAGTACTGTATATGATTGGTAATGACTAAAAGCTTTAAATTGCATTTTTGAGGATTCTATTTTTGTTAATTTAAAAATCCTCAAGATATGCAGCAAGAAAAATTTAATTTAAAATGATCATGTGGAAAATATATATAAATCTATAGTTTAAAATAGATAATTGTATTGCTTTTACAAACATGTAAATAACAAAAACACAATTGTTATTATTTAATTAATATTGCTATGACGCGTTTTAAAAATAAAATTTTTTTAATCACTTTTTTATACTTTAGAGCTAGCCAAGTGGAAAGATATATAAACAAAATCTCACAATTTTGAAAATTTGAAATACTAACTTTAATTTTTAAATTTTAAAAATAAGTTGTTGCCAAATTTAGTAAAAATTTGATTTAATTTGAGTTAAATTGTCAAAATAGCAAAGATAATTTTACCCTTTGCTACAACGCCTACGGTTTTGAGAAAAATCAGC
This sequence comes from Belba bartosi, assembly GCA_034693685.1. Lineage (NCBI taxonomy): Eukaryota > Metazoa > Arthropoda > Arachnida > Sarcoptiformes > Damaeidae > Belba > Belba bartosi. The sequence continues at coordinate 14,495 of JAQFXP010001560.1, forward strand.
CATTTTTTACCAGCTATATTTCCCTTCCCCTAATTCGGCTAACCCTGTTATACTAATACTTGACAGTTATTAATAAATAATTTACTTGGTTTTTATACTTCAAATTAAAAAGTTTACTTAACTTTTTTCTGCGAAATTAATTAATTAATACATCATTTTTAAACAAAAAAAAGTCATTAAAAATTGCATTTCATTTATGAAATATATATAATAATTAATTAAACTTTTAAAAATATTTTTCTATTTAAGCATCATGAATAACTTGAGTAAGCAGCAGATCAATTTTAGGATTATCAATAAAAATAACTATTTTAAAATCACAATTGAATTACAATTCTATTCAAGGTTAGAATTTATTTAACTATTATAATATTCAAAAATATTTGAATATTATATCAGAATTTCAAATATTCCGACTTTTAAACATAAAAATCAGTCACTTTATTCAAATATATTGGTAGCATATTAAATTTAATATAAATTCAATATAGTCTGTTCAAGTTTTGAAGCAAACTTTTGTGTCAAGTCTTACAATAAGTGGCAGTAAAAAAAGGAAGAGTTCAAAACTTAAGTGAAATAATAAGTAATTTTGCAGGTTTCAAATTAACGCTAACAATCCAATTTAGCCAGACTTTCCTGTTTATTATTTCAAAGTTTATACATTAATTAAGAATTAATTACTAGAATACAATGAAAAAAAATTCCCCAATTAAATGATCTTTTATGGCTTAAACCTGATGAATCACAAGTTTTAAAAAGTTTTTTATACAAAAATCCTTTTTTTTCTTATTATTTGTTGCATAACTGCTGTAATTATAAAATTTTGGGAATAATCATAATTTAAGCTCAAATTTCCTTTATTTGATAATAATTTTGTGACAATAAAATTGTCTAAAATTTAGTGTTGACTTCAGTGAACAAATTCATTAATAATCTCAAGGATTTTTCAGACAATAAATTCTGACTTTTTTACAGCTCATTGATTACATCGAATACAATAAAAATTGCATGTTACTTCAAAGCAATTTATTTAGATTTGTACTTACATTTTATCAAAACTTTTGTATTTTTGTACTCTTCTATTTTTTGTATCCAATATATAATTTTAAACAATTTTCAAAAATACTATATTACTATTTATTAATAAAATTGATTTAATATTTGTAGAACCTAGTAACTTATTATAACAAAATTTTATATTTTATTTGATTACTGTAAATGTTATTATTTAATGTGATCAAATAAAAAATACATTTTAAATATACTTCGAATAAATTAAATAATTATTCCAATTAAATATATATAATGATAATTATTATATTTTATTTTATAACATTTTAGGTTTGTTTTACTTTTTAATGTCAATAAAGTCACTTAAAATGGAAACTTATATTAATTTTTATTTTTACTACAAATCCTTTGTCGTATTAAATGACTGAAATTTAAAACCATATGAAAAATGTTTTATTATAAATATTATATTAAGTTGAACAACAACAAAAAATTCAAACAATTCTAAATGTAATAAATGTAATTTTAATTGGCTTAGGAAAAATTGATCAAAAATATTAAATTATTATATTAACTAATACCAATTGTTAAAAATTAAAAAATTTATTTTTAAATATTTATCAAAAATATTATTTTTACCGAATATATTGATATAAAACATCTAAAATAAGCGAACCTTTAATTCAAAATGCAATCATTTGTCAAATAGAAGTACAGTCAATCATATTCAAAAAGGGACACGAATTTTGCTATTTAAACAAACTTATAAATATATTCGCTTGTACATTTTATTTTTAAACTTTTGTTTTAAATTAAAATAATTTATATAACTTTAAGTTTAAAAAGAAAAGAATTTTACTTATTTTAAGTTGAATAGCAAAACAAAATATTAATTAATCATTAAAAATATACAAGCTATCCTTTCATAAAAATTTATTTAATAGCAAAATTCGTGTCCCTTTTTGAATATAAATGACTGTATATAAAAATAATTTACATTTGGATAAGTTATAACATTTTTGTTATTTGTTTTTTTGCATCAAATATTTTAAGCACAGCCTGGCAATTTATTTTTTAATATTGATGCTTTTTATAAAATTTATATAATTTTATCGCAACTAATAAACGTCATATTATTTAAAAATTTGTGATTACGTAAAAATTTACTTTTTGAATTTGCAAACTGGCAAAAAAATAATTTTGAGAATTTATTTTTACATTAAAGAGAAGTATACTAGCTTAATTTTTAAATAAGAAAAATAATTAATTAAAAATTCTACGAAATTATTTCACAATTATTATTGTCTAAAAATGTAAAAATTCTGTTTGACAGAAGAAAAAACTAATCAATCAAATTATTATATTTTGTTTAAAATTAATTAATTAATTTAAATAAAATTTTGGCTTTTTTGCTAAAATTGTAAATTGCTATTCTCCAAAGACATATACTATTGAGATTTGATCAAACTTGCTTATTGGTTGGTCTGAATAAACGGTTGAATTAGTTGGTTGTTAAATTTGGCAAGCTGTTTATACTTTTTATCAAGTATAAACCATTGTCCAGAAATTAAGAAGGTAATTAGCCAAATTTTAAAATTGAAATTTATCTTCCCGAGCATTTGTTTTGCAAAAAGATACCCCTCTTTCCATTATTTGCCGGGCGCCAAAGGCAACTGGCAAAGTATTTTAGTTTTGTGACAAAAATTTAGAAATTTTTCTAAATTAGTGCTAAATCTGGTTTAAATTTAGTTAAATTAGGTTAAATTGCATATAACATTAAGTAATTTTAAGTCCTTTTAAGCGCTTTTTGAAATAATCTCCCCTAATCCTCGTCCCTGAATCGGCCAACCTTCTCAATCTTTGCTATTGTCACTTTGATTTGTTGTTGTTTTTGTCTTGCTAATAAAAAAATAACTTTTTTTTTAATTGGTATTAGAGTTAAAATAGAATAATAAACAACAAATATTGATATCTAAAGTAATATATTAGCAAGGTGTAATTGAAAAAATAGATTGGTCTCTTAATAATTAAACACATACAGTTATTTTAGTATTTTGCATTTTAATATTTTGTTCTATTTTTTTTAACAATTTTTGAGCATGTTAATTTTATTAAATATTTATACAAAATATTTTTTAATATTAAACCTTGTTAAAAATAAATAAATATTTTTAATTAAAAAGCGATGCAAGTTTCCTCCGTGACTTTACATTAAATATTTATTTTATAATTAAAAAAAATTATAAAAATAACTTATCAAAATTTATCAGCTAGAATTTTGTCAACAAATTTTTGAAATTAAAAAAGTTTTTACTTTGTAAATAAAATTAACTTTTATACTAATTAAGAATTATATCCAAAATTTTTGAGTAATATTTTTTAGGGTATTACTTAGAAAACATGTAATATATTAGGAAAACATGTTTAAATTTTCAAGGTTTTAAACGTGTTGGAAAGTCACTCAGGGATTATATTTAAAAATTTCTACGGCCAAAATAAATCATTTTAAATTCTATAATAATTTAATGAAAATTTATTCTTATATTTAAAGTGGAAAAATACTATATTTGTATAAATGTTTAAATAAATAGTACTGTACTTACTATTAGACTATTTAAAATAATACAAAAATATTACACCTGTAAATTTTCAATTGACTCCGATTCGTACCTAGGTGTGTAACAGTTTTGGCAAAATTAATATAAATACTGTAAATAAAATAAAAAATCTAACTTTTAATTTTGAAAAAGTTATTTCCAATTGCTAATAAATTACGAAAATATAATAATTATATTGACATTTAAAATTTTTATAAATTTAAATTAATTTGAATTTTAAAATCTATTTACTGTAAATAACTCTTTCGACTTAGTGATAATTAATTGATAAGTTTATTGTATTTAAAACTGGCAATTGCTTATTGTAAACAACTCTTTCGGTCCTTTTAAAACTTTCATTAAGAAGTTAAATAAAATATTGATTTAAATTAAGTCTTAATTTAATTATTGAAACAATAGTTTTCATGTGTGTTTTGTTATGGAATTCCAAACCGCTTTTAATTGCATTCATTTATCTCTATTTTAATTTGAATTTTATTGCAATTTGTGACTAAATGTATAGTAAAATTTAATTATATGTAAATAACACATGATATAATGTAAATACTCGTAAGCAAG
>JAQFXP010001561.1:0-18670 GCA_034693685.1 Belba bartosi
GGGATCAGGGAGGAGATTTTTCCAAAAACGCTCAAAAAACCTATATATTTATAATAAAATTTTGCCTAATTTAACTAAATTTAAACTAAATTTAGTTAAATTAACTGGATTTAAACACCAATTTAAGGAAAATTTCTTAATTTTGGGCAAAAAACCCAAAAAATTTGCCGGCCGCCGAGGGGGGTATCTTTTCTCGGACCAAATGCTAGGGGGGATAAATGCTAATTTTCAAAATCAGGGGGGTTTTGGCTGATCCCCCCTTCACAATGCCTCATTTCACTTATGTTTACAGCGCTTTCAACTTTTTTGCTAATAATAAGTTTAATTACTAATTACCAAGATATAACTAATAGATTATAATTTATTTCAACTATTTATTACTTTAGAAATAGAACAATAAAATATTCTTTAAATCAGGGATCGAAAAGAGGGGGATCAGGCAAAAATCCCCTCTGATTTTTAAAATTTAGATTTACCCCCCCCCTTTTGTCTTTTTCCCGGCCGCCTCGGGCGGCCGGCAAATTTTTTGGGTTTTTTGTCCAAAATTAGGACATTTTCCCTAAATTGCTGCTAAATCCGGTTTATATCCAGTTAATTTAACTAAATTTAGTTTAAATTCAGTTTAAATCCAGTTAAATTAGGCAAAATCTCATCATAAATATATAGAATTTTTAGGTTAGGTTTGATTTGTTTTGATAAGTTTAATATAATTTGTTTCCGATGAATAACTATGAGTTCTATCAATACTTATATATAGCCGGAGCTAATTATATTTTAATTTTAAGCTTATTTTAATTTTCTAAATTTTATGTGTAATTTGCATAAATCATAAAAAATTTATCAATTTGTTTGAATAGTTTTAACATGTTTTGAAAATTACAAATCAAACATTTATTAAAATAGGTATTTAATTTAGTATTTTAAACTTATTTACTGAATATATAGCTGGGTGTAATTATTTTTTGTAAATAATAAATTTAGAAAATTACTTGAATTATAAATAAGCTGAATTAAAAAATTAAAATTACAAATAACTCAATTAGATTTAATAGAAATTTATTAACTTTATAATTAAAAACTCTATTGTGTATTAATTTAATTTAATGACTATATTTTTAAATTGGTTAACACAATTTTATATTAATTATCAATTTAAGTTGATTTTTAAACTGACTACTGTATATATGAAACTTTATAAAATAAATTTTATAATTTAAAAATCTAGAACTGTATTATTTTCGTTGAATTGCAATTAAAATGTTATAAATTTTGTTAAAAACTCAGAATTAAAAGTAGTTTTTATGCTTATATTTGTTAGACTTTTATATGTTTTACGCGAGAATTGTATTAATTAAACAAATAGTGATTTTCGAAAAGTCTATACTCTTTTCAAACTGTTTTATAGCAATAATTTCGAGTTTTACAACAGATTTAACAAAACATTGAAATTTAAGTTTAGTTTCAAATATGAAATTGAATTTATTTATAGAAATTGTAATTATTTTACTGATTGGAGTCGTGTCGACACAAAATTCGGATTCAAATCAAACTTTGGAATGTAAGGGCAAAGACGAGAATATCTATTGGATAATAGTGGGCCAATTAGCCGATTGTCTAATCTCGAGATGGGCTTCACTTTTGAAGCCATCAGTTGTCGACGACATCTATTGCTGTTCTACTTATGAGGCTATTTGTGTCCAAAACAAAGTGGTATTTGAATTGATTTCGATTCTATGTCTGAAACTCATTAATACATATCATTATTGACTTATTTGCAGTTCAGTGCCCATTGCAGTCCGGATCAGAATTTCACAAATTCTGTTAATTCCAATTACGAACAGCTATTCAATACTTGTTCTTCAGTCAACTCTACTGTTAGTCAAAAGCCTTTTAGTGAAGATATTTGTCCGAAACTGAATGTCAATCCAGTTGTCGATGAGCTTTGCCGTCATTACATTCCCTGCAAAGCCTCGGATCCGATACCCGACCCGAATAATGACAATCTGAACACAACTGAACCGAACATTGATTCTACATCCGATTCAAGTGACCATTGGGTTACTGTTGAACATCCGGATGTTCCGACTCAAGTCAGTCAAGAAGTCGGAGTATTTCTCTCTTCGGTTATAATTTTGTCAATTTTTTTCATTGGTTTTACAGTTATCGGAATCTTTTGGTTTGTATTCTTATCGATAAATAGTTTAATAATATTCTTATAATTTTTATTTATATCTTTAGGGCTTTAATTGAATTAAGTCGATTTTTTAATGAATAAAAGCATAACTCAAAGTTCAATTCAAATGTATTTTTAGACATTTCTATTGATTTATATATTTTTGTATTTATTTTAATTAAAAAACAAAATTTTAAACAAATATTCAATTATATAATATTATTATTTTGTGTTTCCAATTAGATATCAATTTAAAAAATTGTATTTAAATAAACTTTAATATATTTTTATGAATTAAATAGTAAATATTGAAAATATCAATTAATAGCAAGACACTTTAGAACATTGAGTGAAGACTATTTGCAAAAAATAGTAAAATAATAATCAAAATTCTATTGATAACTACAATGACCAAGTATAAATAATCCAATACCGCAATATTCCACATTGTTTTGCATGCTGGTAAATGTGCTGATATACGAAATTGGGTGAAAATGTAAAATTATAGTAAATCGGGAATTATTCAAAATATAGCTCAATATTGCGAAATACAGAAAAATTAAACTAGGTTATTCTAAACCAGAAGCATTCCATAACATTGATATATAGTTTCCGATAGTTAGTTATTTTAACTAAAATCGGGAATCATCAAAATCTATTAGCTCTGGTAATTAGATATAATTGTTTAAAATTTAGATTAACATAAAAATATCTATTTTGTTTTGTACCTGCATGCTACTAAAATAAATCTATAATATGGTTAAAGAGATTAGTGTAGAAATTATTTTCATAATTTAATTATTACTCAAATCTTAAACAGAAATAAATAAAATACTTATTATTTAAGAAAGTAACTAAAAGTATCTTAAATCTAAATTATGAAAAACAAATTTGTTCGCGTGAATACATGCTTAATTTTTGTTTTTAATTTATTAAATTAAATATGTTTTGTAGTTATATAACGAATCACTACTTTTTGTCTGTTGTCTGTATTACTACAACATAATTAGTATATTTAAATATAACATTCAAATGAATGTCTTGTTGATCAGACTATTAGGTGATAAATGTAATTACTTTTAAAAACTAATTAATTAAATCAATTATTCAATTCTAAACCATAGCATCGATCCTATGTCTACTGCCATTAAAAGGCGATTCAACTGATTTTTGTCGAACATATATCGCTAACAACTATTCAATTGATTTTACACTTCAGACTAAATACATAATTAGCGGAAGATTTTTATTCAACTTTTATTTTATATTAGAAAATAAGATCTGGATTTTGGACATTAAAAGCAAACGAATTTCTTTAAATAATGAAATACAACTGAATAGCAAAGACTATAGAATCGGATTCAGTGTTAAACTAAACGACACTTTGTTCTATGGATTACTAAAAGTATATTTGTATTGATTTTTAAAATAAGAAATAATTAAATTTTAAATTTTATTAACTAAATTAGAAAACTGGTGACACAATTGATTGGATTCCGTCTAAACAATTAAATCCGAAATTAATTGATTTAGATATTGAAAATCGAATTGAGACTAATTTTAGTTTAGACTCCAATAGTTTCGATAACTTAGTTTCGGTTAACTTTTTAAATACAATTATTTGTTTTATTCAACAAATCTTTGAACCAATTAATGAGACATTTATCCGAAACTATAATTGTTTTGATTTTAAAAACATTAATCAACCGAAAGAAGTGACTGATTATGTGAACGGATTCTTCAGTCAAAACAATTTGAATAATCAAAATCTAAATATTACGCAAAGATTACAAATAATTGGAGTTTTCGGTCAATTCAAAGAATATCTAATCGTATTCTCCGATCAAATAATTATTAAATCGTGTAATAGTAAGGAATTTCAATTCAGTAGAGAAGTAAACTTTTTATATATTAATATTCAAATTATTAAAAATTATTTTACAAATATTTAGTGTTTAGACAATGAACTGAATTTATTGATTGATTGCAACGATCCTCTTATATCGACAAATCCTATGATAGCTTGGATTTTCTTTGGTTTAACACTTATAGTCGCAATCAGTATTGGATTAAGTATTGGATTGTGTTTTTGGATTAACTCCACTAACACTAAAGCCAATTCTGATCAATTAAAAGTTACTAAAAATTCAGGTAATTATAAAATTGTATTTATGTTTAAATTGTTTTAATTGAAAAAGTTATATTCAATTAGAAGGCGATTCGATCACAATCAAAACCATCGATTCTGAGTCTGGACTACCTGTGCAGCGAACCGAGTCGTCCCAGCCGTCAGTGACTAAGTCCAAAGGTTTTTAAATTTGTGTTTATTTCAAAAATTTGTAATTAATTAAAATATAAATAATTATTTGTTTGCAGAAACACTGAGAAGTAGTCAAGTCTTACGGGTTTCCGATAAACAGATAAACCCAAAGGTTTTTGAATTTAATCTAATTTTTGTAATCAATAACTTATTTGTTTTTTATTCAATTTGCAGAAACATTAAAAGTATAAAACGAACGAATATTTTGTATATAATATAAACACATTTAATATATTATATTAAAATCTGTGAAAAATAAAAAAATTTAAATTGTTTTCTCAATAATTAAATAAATAAATATTAAGAAATATTTTTTGAAATCAGATTTAGTTTTTGATTATTAATGTTTCTGATATAAATATTTTCTAATAAGAGTAATTATTAATTACCGATTTACCCGGCTATTGTAAGTGAGTTTCTTATCAGGTTGCAATTATACCTAGGTACAATTGCGCTACATTTTCGACTAAACTTTTGTCAAAAACCGTAAAATAGTTTAAACATTTGTAATAAGTATCATAAGAAAGTTATTTTGCAAAAACACGATTAGAAAACCAAATACTTATATTAAATATATTGCATAAACATTGCATAAAAACTTGCATCAAAGAAAAGTTCATAAAAAATTATTTAAAATTGATTTTACTTTGAAATTCAATTTAAATGAACGAAATATGTTTGGATTTTTGTAAAAATAAAGAAACACTAATCAATAATTTAGTTCTTATATATTTAAAAATTTCCACTTTAATACAGATTTGATAAAATTTGCAAAATAAGTCAAGAAATTAGATGTAAATGAGACACAAATTTATTAGTTTTCTCACATATATTCAAACTTTTTCATTACTTTTAAGCAATTTCTGATTTTTTAAAGTAATATTTAAGATAATATTTGTTCAAATTAAAAAAATTATTTGTTCAAATTATTTGAATTTTTGTTTAGAATCATTTTTAATCCTTCTTTTGAAGCCATTGACCGATTTTTGTAATTTAAAAATTAGTTTAAATTGTTCTTTTGCATAGATCAGACATTTTGATCACTTTTTCTATTACTGATTTACTACTATTATATGATATGGACTTGTAAACCAAAATTATATTTTAATAAAGACATTGTCTTGCTAAAACCGGTTAACTAATTTAAATATAATTTAAAATTAAATAAAAATCATATAATAAGAAAGTGCGTGAGTTAATCTTTCAAAAAATATATACATGTCTTGGTGTTGGATCAAAGATATTTGAAGATAAATAGCATAATATTTGTGCAATACTCAGTATACTATATATTATTTGAGTTATAGTTTAATTCTAAGTCTTAAAATCACTTATAATTGTAAGCAGGGTAAGTACAGTGTATATGAATTACTGAATGTATCCAGGTTAAATCAAGAATATTATTTATTGTTTATAAAATACAATTTATTTCTGATATAAAATTAATTTTAAAACATTGATTCAATTGATTAGAAAATTTGTTTAAAACATTAACTTTTGATTAAACTTAAATATCGATAAAATTTAAGTCCAGATGTCCTGTAAATAGCGTTTGTCTGACTGTAAATCTCTCACATATTTGACGGCATTTTCGTGATTCTCATGACCGCAGTCTTCGACAACTCTGACGAATGCATTGAACACAGATATAGACATTCCTTTCGCATCTCCGCAAACATAAACAAAAGCTTTTTTACTGTCAATCAGTCGATAGACAGCTTTGGCCTCATTTTGGATCAACTGTTGGACGTATTTCGGAGTCGATTCGTCCTCTATTTGACGCGAAAAACAAACGCATAATTGAGTCAATGTTTTGTCGTTTGAAAACTGTTTCAACTCTTTCTCATAAATATAATCGAGTTTAGAGTGACGGCAGCCGTAGAAGAGCCAGGTCTCGCCCAATGGCACCGGCGATCGACTGGCCATTAGTTTGCGCTGTTCTAGAAATGCGATAAACGGCGCGACACCAGTACCGGCGCCGACCAATATGAGCGCTGCATTCAAATTGGTCGGCAGTTTGAAGTATGGGTTCTTCCGTTTAAACATTTTTATAGATTTGATATTTGATTCGAGACTTAGTTTCGCCAAACTATCGGCGACTTCACTCTCGTCTTCACTCGACTTCTTCTGGCGCTCTAAATGATGTCTAAACAGAGTTCCAGTGAAGACACCCATCAGTTGAGTATCTTTTCGAAGATTTTTCACTTCGAACTCAATTACCGAAAACGCAATTCGAAATCGATTTCTATTTTCAAGTGTCGGCGCATTAATAACACTATAATAACGGGGCGTAAAGAGCGGACAGTTGGCTAACAAAACCTCGAGAGAGGGTCGACACGAGTCAAACATTTGGAGTATATCTAAAACGCCGACTGAATCGTCTCGAATGAACTTTTGGTAATCATCAGTGCCTTCACGACTACTCAGTTCCAAAAGTCGTCTTTTGTGGTAAGGATTGTCGCAAAATTCGGCCAAATGTTTAAGACACGCCTTCTTCGGCACAGAACGCACTTCCAAATAGTATTTCAATAAATCTTTAATTTTCGACATTTTCGGTAAATGCGAAAACACTTCTGGTGTCAGAACTTCGCAATAGAAGTCTCCCTTTTCGGACATATCAAGACATCGAAGCAATTGATTCACCTCTTCGTCACAATTGCCGACAATAAAGCCGAACGAATCACCCGCTTCGTAGTGAAGACTTTTCTCGCCATTGGTCTCGACTTCAACAGTGGTCTCGAGTATTATCTTAGTGTCGGTCGAATTGTTGCACTCATTGTTCTCGCCATCAGTTGGCGTCAATTGTTTTATGCAAACGATATTTGAGTCGAAAATCTTTGAGTCCATAACTGGAAGCGTTTTAAAGTAGAACTCTTTGTTTTCGAAATATTCTTCAGGAAGTGATTCATGTATTTTGAGTTTAAATAAATCAAATTTACTCGAAATCAATGGAAGAGTCAATTGAGTTAATTGAGACAACGCGTCGTTAGCGTCCATTAGAGGACAGTTGTCTTTGACCGACATTTTCCAGTCAATCGACAAGTTCTTCACTTCAATTGTCGGCACTTTGAGTGTCGTATAAGCGTTGAAGTGACTGAGTATTGCGGGGAACAGGTCTTGAATCCAGGGCTCAACTCCGACCTCCAACCCGACCGCGTCGTCACCGAAACCGGATTCGTAAAACTTTTTTGCCGACAATTCCTGAAGTCTTTTGTCTTCAAACGTCAGACAAAAAAATTTTATTATAATTTAACTTAACTTTTAATGAAAACAATTGAACCGAAACTAAATGTCTAAATGAATGGCAATTACGGGCGAATCAGGAAGAGCTGAGACTAAGACTAACCTAAATCTCGACCAAAATTAGCGAATCTCTCGTAATTAGAGTCACCCAAAGCCAACAAAGTGTACCACAAATCGGACAATAGAGTCGAGTCGAGCGTCCGTTTGCGGAACCGGCGGTAAAACTTGAGTGCGTTCTGAGGCGGCTCTCCCTCACCAGTGGTCGAGACGACGAAAATCACTATCTGTTCCCTTTCGAGACAAAAGCGCTTTTCGGTGTCACTCAAACAGAATCGATCGACACTTGCGTTGAAGTTATCGAAGAGTACTTCCAATTGGTGTCGGCACTGGTCGTAGATCTGCTCCGATATGGCTTCTGCCTGACCCGTCTCCGAGCCATACAATATCAATATTCTTCTTCGCATCGGATTTATCCGATTTATGGCTTAATATCAGTGGAAACTCAATACACAAGTGATTCAAAACCTCTTTTTTCAATACATAATACATTTGTTGATTAAAAACATTACAAAAACATGTGTTTTGATTGCATTTATGTTATTATATAATATAGCCGGTCCAGAGCAAAGTGATGCGCTAATCTAACTCTTACACAAATTACGTTAGATTTTAAAAGCATTAGAGATAGATATTTAACGTTATTGAAGGATTGGTTTCTTCTTTTACTTTGGATTGTCTTTATTATGTGTTTTGAAATAGTTTGCCGAAAGTTTCATACTTTTATTTATCAAAACTCAGTTTAGTTACTAACAAATAAAAGTCGCAAATGATCTAATATAATATATACATTGCGTAAGCGTCTGAGTTTATTTTTTTACTTGCACAAATAATACAATAAAAATTAGCAATTCAATATTGAATAGATAGAGGTATCAATTAGATAAATTATTATTGGAATTTGCAAACAATTATTATACGGAATATATTTGAATTAATAGCGAGAAAATGTTAATTAATTGACTTGACTAATGTGATTGCTCAATTTAGGAATTGCTTTTTTTTGTCGAACAGTTTTCTACATTTGTTATATTTGTTATTTTTGTTATATATATATATATTTAAATATTCTTATTATATAATTGACATTCAAATATATTTCGATAATTTGACTCAAATAGCAATTAAAGTTAGAATTAATTCATTCAAACAATAATGAGATAAAGAGGCGATGAGATTAAGTCAGAAATTAAAATACTCAACGCATTACTTTTTAGCATAACTAATACAGTCTATACTTGTTAATCATGCATTTTATAAGAGCAGAATTCGATATTAAATTTAGCAGGCCTATTGTAAATTACAAATAGCTTTAATAAAATATTTTTAAAATAAATTATTAATTATATTTTAATCTAAGAATTCTATAATAGCAGTCAATTTTATAATAGCACCAAGCACCTACTATTAATGAATATAGAGTGTATTTATTTTAAAATCTATACATACTCAATTTTTTGTACAAAAAAAGTTTTGTTTTATCATATTGCATTTAGTACTGATTCAAACAAGAATATTTTTATATTGGTTGAATTTGTTTTAACAAAAAAAGAAATTATTTTTTGGAATAATCTTTTGGCAAAATTTTGAAACAGTTGATAAAAATCCTGGCAGGCTGGCGCAGTGGCAAAAGGTCTGACTTAACAAACAGGTAGTGGGTTCAAACCCCGTCTGAACTAATTATTCTTTTCAGAAGTTAAAAAGGGTTTAAGGGGGCAAGACGACCAAGGCTGCTTACCAAGCACCGTTAATTGGTAGTGTACGACCGGTTTAGCCACAAACTACGTATACGGAGCGTTTAGGTGTGTGCTCTTAAAACTGTGACCACTATCCAGAGTTACCATACCTGACGGTGAAGTGACGATTCCTGACTGGGTTAAAACCCCCGGTTGTGCAGGGAGAAGCCCTCGGGCGTGATAAAAACATTGATAACGAATTTTAAGTTGTTTTACAATTTGTAACATAAAATTATTTGTCATATCCTTCGATGGGCACAACAGACACTAAACAGACTTTCTCACGTGACTTTTTTTTTAAATCATGCCCGAGGGTTTCTCCCTGCACAACCGGGAATTTCAACCCAGTCAGGGATCGTCACTTCACCGTGAGGTATGGTGACGAGGATAGTGTCACAGTTTTAAGAGCACACACCTGAACGTATACGTAGTTTGTGGCTAAACCGGTCGTACACTACCAATTAACGGTGCTTGGTAGGCAGCCCGTGGTCGTCTTGCCCCACCCAAGCCCTATTTAACTTATGAAAAGAAAAATTAGCTCGGACAGGGTTTGAACCCACTACCTGTTTGTTAAGTTAGACTTAACTACAGTGGGACGCCTTGACCACTGCGCCAGCCTGCCAGGTTCTCACGTGACTTAGCCCACATCATATATGTTAGGGTAGCGTCATATAAAAATCATCCAGATAAATCGTAACAATTTAATAGAGAAAGGAATCAGTAAAAACATTTTAAAAATCTTTTAAATAAAATAGTCAAATATATTATTAATTCAAAATAATTTTACATTTGAACTTTTAAATGAGTTGCATTTCATATAATTAGTGCAATTATATTATTATTGTATGTCTAAAGTACAGTAAAAACTAATAACTACTTTTGAACTTTTAGTGTTCAAGACTAACTGAATTTTAGATCTATTTGCAAGTTTTATGAATAGTACAACGTATTATCAATCTGTGCAAGCTCAAAACACATTTAATGTTTCAAGGTTCGGCCTGAGATAGGATAGGTAGATCATTTGAAGATTGCTGATTATAGGTAAACAACACACGATATATGTGAATACACTTAAACAAGGTAGTTTTTGGATTTAAACATTACGCTTTAGATCTTAACATTGATAATTGAAGAAACAAAGCTTATATGCAGAGCCGAATGCATCTCATAGTTCAAAAAAGTTAATTGACACTTTATACCAGTGATGACCAACTATTAAGAGTTCAAAAGTGTTAGTTAGCTTTTTTACTAATTATTAAACATTAAAAAGCAATATATCTGCAGTGACTCCCGCGAATCATTGCTGATAACTTGTTTTGTATTTCTTAATAAACAGTAAAAAAAGATAACTAACACTTTTGAACTCTTAATAGTTGGTCATCACTGCTTTATACCATTTGCTATGCATACAAAAACAGTATATCTGCAGTGGCCCCTGGAATATCTAGGGGCCACTGCAGATATACTGTTTTTGCATGCTTATTAAATGGTATAAAGTGTTAATTAACTTTCTTGAACTATGAGATGCATTCGGCTCTGCTTATATGAATTTAAATTTGCCTCTCTAAAATCACTTGTTTGATAAATAAACTTGACTAATTTTTGACGAGTTATAAAATTAGGAAACCATATTTTTTATTTGATAGCTTTGATTTAAAAACATTTAAGTAACAACTTAAAACTAAATTATGAGCAGAAAGATTTTGTTTCGGGCAAAACTAAAAAACAACACCCGGAAGATATCTAACTCAAATCAACTAATCGATTAATTTTTAATAATAGATAAAAATTACTTAATTTTATCAAAACAATTCATAGATTAATTATTAGAAAGTAGTTTATTTTAAACTCTAATACTAATTAGCAGAGAGGCCATATTTCAAATATTTATGTTAAAAAATTAAAGCGTTGTTTTTGTCTTGGTCATCTGATTAACTAATGTTTATTCGCATATATCGTGTGTTTATTTATATTTAATTTAATCTCACTAACATTTAGGATTTAATTATAAATATTATAAATAATTTAATTTTCAAACAATTAAATTATATCTAATTTAAATTTAATTTTGTATTATTTTTCACATTTGATTAAATTTTTTGTCTATAGTTTACAAATTATTTCGATTTTATTCTTTAAATATTATTTTATTGTATTTTATATTTATTTCATATTCAGCTTAATTTTTATTTAAATTAATTTTTTGAGATTTTTAAAAATTTAAAGTAAGCTCTAATTTAAAGTAATTCTATTAAAAAACATTCTAGTTTATTTTATATCTTTGCTACTTTTTATTCTTTAATTGCACACAATATTTAATATATTTTTGACTATAATTTACACATTATTTTGATTCTATTCTAACAATGGGTCTATTCTATTCTTACAAATTATTTTTATTGGCAGGTATTAATATTTAATTATATAAAAAAATATTTACAATAAACAAATGTAAATATAAATATAGTATTTATTTATTAAAATAAAAAATTATCTTGTATAAAAAAATTAAAATGTCATGGAATTGAACTCGGGTCTATCACGTTAAAGACGCAGCACGTTAACCATTATGCCAACAAACTAAATAATTTTTATACTTATAAATCTATTCTAGGCTAACTAGCTAAAAACAATTTATCTTGATTTTAAATAATTTATTTAAAACACTTAGAATTAATAGCGGAGGTCAGAAATTTGTTGATCGTTGTTTTTAAACATAATCTTATGTTTAAGACCGAAAAAAACGAAAAATTTTAACTGTGTACAGGTTATTGTTAGGTCATTATTTGATTACATTTTGTGTTTATTTTATATTTAGCTTAATTTTCGTTAAAATATTTTGATTTTGTTTATTAATAGTGAGTTTGCATTTAATTTAAAAAAGCAACATGTTAATAAGTTTCCATAACCATATAAAATATGTAACAACTTGTTTGAATAGTTATATTTCGGCTAAAAATTGGCATATTAGACATCCATTTATACTGGCATCTAAATGGCATCCAGGTCTTCTCTGTTTATTACTGTATCCGTAGTTAAAATGATAATTCATAAAATTCATGTCAAATAAAACATAATTTTTAAACTTTTTTACATTTATGATATTGATATTTAGTTGTAGCTACATCTCATAGTTTGAAAGAGTTAATTAAAACTTTAACGGTTTACTAAACATGCAAAAACAATGTATCTGCATAGGTTTAAGACTGATCTTGCAGATATATTGTTTTTGTATGTTTAACAAATAGTACAAAAGTTAACAAACACTTTATCCTGTGGCCACCTCTGTTAATATTTGTAAAAATTTATGCAAATAAACTAATATCATTAAATTATAAATTATTTTATTGTAACTTAAGTTATGAATTAAGTATATAGCATAAACACGTAGTTAGAAGCTTTATTGTAAAATGCTAAGCAACATCTATATATTTAGGGCTCTTAGCCCTACATAGGGCAACAACGTATTAAAGTCTAATACTAATTAGTAATTATTAGTGAAATAAATATTAAATTATTGCCAAACAAATAATCATACCAGTCAAACTAATTGTAATGACAAAAATATTTAACTTGTTACAAATAATCCAATTAAAACTAAACAGATAAAGTTTTAAGTAAACTGACATGTGAATTAATTTTAAGTTAAGATATACACTTGCTAATTTGCTCGGTTTAACCCCATTTTTCCTAATTCCCAAAATTCCTAATCCCAAAGATCCTAAACATTTTGTCCCAAAAAACCTAATCTCAAAGTTCTAATAATATACGAAAAAATCCCAAAATTCCTAAAAATAAAATAATGTTATAAAATATTTACAGTCTATCCTGTTTAGTGTTAACCGGTTCTTTGTAAATACCCGCTTATAGTGAACGTTTTGATACAAGTTTAAATATATTATAGAATTTTGATTTTTTATAGTAAATTCCGCTATAGTGAACAAATTTTACAGTACCGAGCGATTTACAGAAGCTGTAAAAGGAAACGATACAAAAACGAAACTTTTAGCTATATTTTTATATCGTTTCATTTTACAGCTTCTGTACAATATCCGGATAGACTGTACTAGTGTTTGTAAATTTATTATTTTTAATTCAGTTAAAATTATAAATGTAACCAATATTTAATGATTAAAATAAACACTTTCCTGCAAACATAATTAGTTACCATAATCAGGTTAACTGCTCTAGCATTTTGTATTTATTTAACATTTTAGTGCTATTAGTTATAAATTTATAGTTAGTTATAATACTTTGTTATAATATTTTAAACTTGTTAATTAAAAAATATTAATAATTTACAATTAGTTAACTATTATTAAATCAAAAATAGATTAACATCTTTACAAACTAAATGATTGTTTCTCTAATTGTATATCAATTTTTATTTAATATAATTAGGATTTTTGGGAATATAAAAAACTTTTTAGGATTTTTGGGAATTAGGACTTTTGGAATTAGGAAAAATGGGGTGACAGCAATTTGCTCGATTTTTGCCCGATTTAAAATCTTGCTGCTTATAAACATTGTGTCACATATTAAACAAAATTAAAATTTTTAAATAAAAACAATTACTTTAGTATAACATTTTAAAATTAAGATATACTTTATAAAATCAAGTATGTTTAACATAAAATTTTATAGTTTATGTTAATAAATAAAAATTGCATATAATAAAATTTAATACTTATAAAATTTTCTTATAAAGTTTAACAACGTCTAGTTAACAAATGATTAAATATTAATTTAATTAACTTTATTTTTTTTTAATCTAAAGATTTTTCTTACAAACATTGCGCAAAAAAGCTAATTTTTAAATTTGTAATTCTCTAATCAAATATTAATAGTAAAAGTTATTTAATGTTTATTTAAAAGTAATATGAATATTTTTCATTATTTAAATACTCAATACTTAAGATTTTTGCCAATTATAAAGATAAATTTTTATTAAAATAATCATTAAAGTATTTATTAAGATAATAAACTATAAAATAATATATTCTGATAGTTTATAAAATGAATGAGATTATTAGTTATAAATGTTAACTTTATTTTTCTACGCCTTTATTTAAATAAAAATTGATAAAACTTACAATTAATAATTAATAAATATCAAAAAAGTAGCAGTCAATACTTTATATTAATATTAAAATTAATCAAAACAATTAAGTTAGAATTAATTATCAAGATGTCTCAACAAACAACTGCATTGCAAGCATTGATGCATTTGCTTAAAGGATATATTGGAACCGGAGTGCTAGCTATGCCCAAGGCTTTTAGGTTTGATATTTATTCAACTCTTTTTCTCATTTATAGTTAATATTGTTAATATAGTTACCGTAATATAAATTTTAATTCACAGCTACTCCGGAATTATAATTGGGTGCATAGGCACTCCGTTTATTGGTTTTCTGTGCCATTGCTGTATTCATATGCTTATTGACATAAATAACCACTTGTGCCAAAAGTTAGGTTTAGATTCATTAGATTTTGAAGAGGTTAGGCATTTGGATATTTATTAATTTTTATATTAATATTTGGTTTTAATCTTTAATTAATAATTATTTGATTTACGACCGAAAAGTTGGCCGAAAAAGCATTAAGTGAAGGACCGAAACAATTTAGAAAATACTCGAAATTGTCGCGATTTATAGTCACATTCTTCTTATTTTTAGCACAAATGGGCTTTTGTTGCGCTTATTATCTATTTATATCGGATAACATAAGACAAGTAAGTTGCACAAGTATGATCAACTCAAATTATTTAATTGATCCGAAATATTCTTCCAGTTCTTTATCAACTTAAACATATCGGACGAATCGATGTCAGTTCAGACATACTTGTTGATAACCCTTCCCTTTATGATTATAATTAGTTTCATCAAAAACATTAAACACTTATCGATTGCTTCGATGTTCGCTAACATTACAATATTAGCATCTTTTGTCATAATTGTCTACAATTTATTGACAAATTTCAATCAAAATGTTTCGATTTCAAACCGAAAACTATTGGGCAATAAATTGCCCGAATTTTTCAGCACAACTATGTTTACATACGAAGGAATAACTGTTGTAAGTAAACTAAACACAATCATTTGTTTCATCAAGACAATCTCTATATAATTACTAATCATGATTGATCAATGATCAATGATTGAATGATTAAATGATTGAACTTAAGTCATATTAAAATTTGCATTTATAATACCGTACGTTTAGACAATGGCTTTGTACAAATCAATGAAAAATCGCCAGAATTTTGCCAAACCTTTCGGTGTTATAAATGTGGCGATAGTTATAGTGATATCTCTTTACACTATTATTGGGTTTTTGGGTTATTTAAAATATGGCGAAGAGGTCGAGGCCAGTATCACTCTGATGTTACCCAATCAGCCTTTATACACAAGCGTCTTATTCGTGTACTCTCTGGCCATCTCAGTCTCATATGCCGTTCAACTCTATGTCGCTATTCATTTGATTTGGCCTTTCATTGAAAACGCATTACAAGAATATAAACTGAAAAATATATCAATAAATATAACTAATTATACATTTCGGGCAATTTTGGTCATATTTACCTGTGAGTCGATTTAGTTTATATATACTGGTAATAAAATATTGTTTAATTAACAATATAATTATTTACAGATGCTTTGGCAGCATTAATACCAAGACTTGATTTAATATTATCATTAATTGGAGCTATATCATGCAGGTCTTTAATTATTAGTTTTAATGTTTAATTTTTCTAAAAATATGTTAAGTAGTGAACAAAGATAGAGAATGCTAAGCAATCCAGGTAAAGGGTTAGGATAAGATATTTAAAATATAAATTTAGCTAAAAACTAGAGGGATCAAATGAAATAATTTTATTATGCTTAAATATCTAATTTAATTTAAATGATTGAAATCAGATTCAGACAAAATTTAGTTAATTTAACTGAGTTTAACCTATGCTTTGACAAAAAGTTTAAAAATGAATAAAGTTGAATAAATAAAACTTTCTAAATTAGAGAAAGATTTTTGGCTGAATTCTTGAATAAAATAGTAATTTGATTCATTAATAGTTAATTTATTTTAGATTTAATTTTAATTTAAAAAATCTTTAATTTTCTAATTAAATTATTAAAACAACTTGCTGCGAAGACGTTAAAACATTGCCGCAAATATATATTTTAGCTAAAATTACAATTTTAATTTTAATATCTTAACTATCAGAATTTAAAAAGTTAAACAATCCAGAAAAAGGGGATCAGAGGAAGATTTTTTAAACGCCTAAACTTTTTTTTATAAATTACTTAAATTTGCTTAATTTAAACAAGATTTAAATTAAATTTACTTAATTTAGTTAAAGTTAAGACGGATTCAACATCTATTTAGAAAATATTTTCTAATTTTGGCTAAAATAATAGCGGTTAGCAAAATACTTTTTTTGAAATTAACTTTTAAAAATTTTAATAATAATTTTTGTAGCTTTTATATATTTTAATCAAGAAGTTAAAAGTTGATTTTACAAAAATTTTAATTAAATTAAATTAATAATGTTTTTACTCAAATGTTTACTACAACCAAAACTAATATCTAATAAAATCTAGTTTACACTTTAATTCAAACAAGTTATAAAAATCTTATTAAGTAAAGTTTATTAATTAAAAATTTTAGTTGGATAAAGTAAAAATAAAAACTAATATTAACTTATCTAAACTGACACTGTACAATAGCACGGTTGCAATTATGATACCCCCAATATTACATACAATCACATTCTGGGAAATAAGAACAAGTGAGTCATTTTGATTCTCTATATTCTCTACTTTTAATATATTTAAAATAAATTTCCATTTCTTTTGAATTTATTTGAAAGAAACGCTTTCAAGAATCTGGTTGTGCTCAAGGAATGGCCTGATCTTCGTGTTTGGAATAGTTGGGTTTGTAACTGGCACATATTTTGGTCTTAACGATATTATCACTTTACTATAATAATTAACATATTAACTAAATGTATTGTTTGGATCAATAAATGGCAAACAATAGCAAATATTTAATTAAATCTAATAATTTGCGAATCTCTTTATAATATACACTTATATTAACAACAATACTTTAATTTTCTAGAGATGTGTGCAAGAGCGTATAAAGCTTAAAATTATTTTTAAACTAAAATATTAAAAATTGTTCGTAATTTGAAGTAAAAATAAATTTACTTGTTAATTCTTTAAATTTTATAATAAATTTTAGTAATTTGACATGGCATTTTTGTTAAATTTTATTAAATGCAAATATTATTTGGTTAATCAAGCTTAAATCTAAATTGATCAGTTTTGAAAAAATTATGATGACAATATAAAACTTTATTCAAATCTAGTCTTACAGTATGTTGATGCGGAGAGGGAGAGCTCTTACTTAAATACCCGAACTATTAATATAACTCTATATTATAGAGTCTATATTCTATAGAAATACCAAAGACAATTTTTTAGAAAAGAAAATTGATTCCAATTATTAAAAACTATCATAACATCTCTGAACGCTTCTGTATTAGCATTTTAAGATATATTGCTATAGCAGAGTCAAAATTTGCCGGAATTTAAAACATATTGAAATCAGTATTAATTGTGGTAACGAAGAACCAGTACGCAAATCCCATCTATGGATTTGTTGGTTTTACAAAATAAAACTGACAAGAAACATTAAACTTACAAAATTATAATCTGATTTAAATCAATTTCATAAAATATATCCTTAATTTTGGCGAATTTTATATCCTAGTGTACAGAATCTTATGAACCATATTATTAACGCCAAACACTGATTTGTTAGATTAATTGACAAAACATAGTACATTATAAACTTGATTTTAGCTTTTGCTTGATGCTTTGAAAAATTATTTTTAATATTGAATTTTGCTATAATTAAGTACTTATAACATTGCAAATAATTTCAAAAACAACATTATAATTAATTAAAACCAATGTGAAAATTTGTCAAAAATGATATTAAATTAGTTTAATAGTTGAATTGTTTTTTCAATGAATGCTTACAAAAAAGTTTTTATTTACATTTTTTCTTAAACTTTACTATTACTCTAGTAAAAGCAAACTATTTGTTAATTAAAACTTTACATTTATCTGATTATAA